>JANAVB010033124.1:0-44216 GCA_029216955.1 Iris pallida | reverse complement strand
TACTGGGACGGTCTACGGCCACAACGACAAACGGCGAAGGGAGTCCTTGTGGAGCACATCTCCCGTGTCCAGCTGCAGCAGAGTCGTCGTCCCTTCCTCTTCTTATGATCGGGGACCTCAATACCCTTCTGCTCCGAGGTGAGAAGGTGGGTGGTCGGCCAGTTCCAGATTCTATCCTGTATGATTTTCAGAGATGCCTCCTCCAGGCGGGAACTCCAGGGCTTATCTCGCTCTGGCTTCATCTGATTTGGCATAACAAAGCAATCCGGAACATGGTTGCGTGTGAGCTTGATCGAGCTCTGGGTAACGGGGAATGGTTCCGACATTTCCCAACACTCCGACGGAGGGCCTGGCTGCTGGGACGAGCGATCATTCCCCCCGCCGAGTTGGCTTCACTTTTCGGTCTCCTGGAAGTCCGTCCTTTTAGGTACAACAACAGTTGGTACCTCTCGGATGTAATGCCCGCCCGCTCGGTACATTCGATGAGTCGTTGACGAATCGAAGAGTTGCGTTGACCGACCCATGAGGTATCGATGCAAATCGATACGAGAGTTACGTTAGCCAAAGGTAAGCTTGATCGATTGGAATCTATGGATCGAATCGATGCAAAGGATAAGTCCCGTTGAGCAAGTGCTGATTTAGTTGATCTGGTGTGGGCAGGCTATGCCTTTATGCTGGATTACGGATCGCGGCATGGGTTCGATAGGCCAAAATCACCGAGTAGTTCAAAGGAATGGCTAAGTCCGAGAGTTAGTCTATGCGACCAAGTTATGGAAGCAAGCCGCTTCATCGGCGAGACGTGTCACGACCCGCACCCGGTATAGGGCACGAAAAGGGGGTACGTCCAGCCTACGCCGCAGTGTCGGCGGTAGTAAGCTGTCCTAGGTTTCTAACTAATCTCATGCATAAATATAAAAGTACTTGTCCAGATATCTCTCCGAATGGAGGGCAAGTAAAGGGTATGATCTACTCAAACACAGTCTCAACAAAATAACAAGAAGTTATACCAAGGAATTAAAGACAACAACAACTAACTACTAATAATACAAACCAATATCTCAACCACCAACTATACAGACTCAAAATCTTAACTTTAATACAACAAGCCAAACATGAAAGCTAAAGTAGTCTACTAGCTATCTCCTGAATCCTCCTGAGAGTCGGGACCAAAGGTAGCTAATCCATCGCCAGGTCCAATGGTAAGCAGGCATTGTCCTCAGGATTATCATCTGTAATATTTTAACAGGTCCAATCAGGACGGGAATGAGTACAACTCATCTAGAAAACCCAAGTAAATGACAAAGAACTATAAGCAGTTATAGACAGTTTTATTGATGAGCATGCAGTTTTATACAGGTAATGATGGCATATAGAAACAGTAAGATACAAGAAAAGAAAGGTAACTAAAACAAGAAGAATAATATGGCAATGAAGACTGAATAAAAGCTAACTGAACTAGAATATCATGTGTGGTCCAACAGTACGATATAAGTCTAATGTAATCCCAGTGTAGTCCAGTCCATATAATCTGATACCAATAATTTTTGGTACAAGATGAGTCCAACATGATCAATAAATCCAGGGTGAGTCCAACTATGATCTAACAGTGTGTTTTTAAAATACCGAGGTCGACATGCAAACGCTGTAGGTATCAGCACATCTCTCACTGATCGGGCAAGAGATGGCTATGCTTTCGGTAGATTCCAGTAGAATATTCTGGATTTGGGGTATGTCTACATGTCTTACTCATATTTCCCGCCCAGCAAGTGAATCCAAATCGACAAAAGAATCAGAATGAGTCTGGCCAATATATTGATTCCAGAAATAATTCCGGAATGACTAATGACTCCAGTAATGAGGCCAGCAAGTAAGGTATGTGTCGATACATGAATCCAGAAATATCCATACGTGTTGATACAGAGAATCACATAACTAACTAGAACTGAAATACAGTAATCGACAAATAAATGAGAGACTATCGAGAATGTACTCGCCTGATACTCTGTAAAGAGTAGTGTAATATCAGATGTCTGTACCAGGGTCTAATGTCCTAAAATAGAGTAATACAATTATGACATGTCCAAAATGAAGGTAACTGAAATCTACGATGCAATCTATATGAATTCTAAGCCAATCTAGGTCAAAGTCAAACTTGGTCAACACTACTCAAACTAAGTCAAATTAAGTCATACTAGGTCACAAGAAGTTAAACTAAGTTATACAAGATCAACAAGGTTAAACAAGTCTAATCTAGGTTAAAGTTAACTCTTGGTCAAATATTCTAGCCAAACTAGTCAACTCTAGTTACTTGGTCCATATAGGGTCAAGTCTTAGTCTAACTAAGGTTTTGGTTAATCATAGACTAGTCAATAAGGTAATTAGGTTAATCTTGACTAATGGTCAACATCCAGTCAAACTCTATAAGGCTAACTCAAACCATCATAGGCTAACAGCCTTAGAATACCTAAGACTATACTATAATTACCTATACAAAGTAATACCACACATAAATACATATAGTACAATACCACCTTAATCTATAATCAAGCTAATCCCATTCTCCACTCAAGTCATGACTCGACTCTAGGTATCTAACTTAACCCCATACATATCTTCATCTATATAGGATTACCCTCATAACCCATATGGTCAACCTAATCATCTAGTTAGGGTTTAGTCAAACCTTAGTCAATAGTCCTTCTATGTTCATCCAAGTCATTTCTAGGTCAATTAGGTCATGGTTTGACCTATAGTTGACTTTGGTCAACCCTTAGTCAACAGGGTCAACTAGTATGTTTTTGGTCATTAGGTCGATTTGAGTTAGCCCCAAGCCATAGGCTAGTTCACTTAGGTCATAGACTAGCTAACTATAGGTTTCCATATAAACTATATTTAGTAAGTCAAATATATATATATATATATATATATATCTATATTAGATATACATAATCTATCTACTACCTATATCAATATGTGAATACACTATATATAATACCAACCCACATATATATATATATATATAATATATATATATATATATATATATATATAATATATATATATTTTTTATTTTTATTTTATATATATATATATATATATATATATATATATATATATATATATATATATATATAATGACTCTATATATCTAATACAAAATGTATATATATCCTATATATATATATATAATATACATATATATATGCAAAACTTATATATATAATACACTTACCACATAAACACATAGGCCTATAGCCTATGTAATACCCTATACCTAGGTATCTATATATACAATATATATAATTCTAATACAATTATATATATCATATATATTATATATATACATATATATATACAACACATATATATAGAGAGAGAAGAAAAGAGAGAGATGGTAAGATAGAGTGCAAGAGAGAGAGAGATAGAGAATATGAGAGAGAGAGACTAGACTGGACTGAAGGGGGTGTTCCAGTTTTTCCTGGAACCAGGAATCAGTCCCCCAACCAATACACAATGCACACACACACCCTACATATATACATACATGTATATACACTTGTATATACACATATACATCCTAAAATCTTACCTACACACACACACATATATACTACATATTCCTACACTGAAAATACACATATACATACATAAATCTTATCAAAATTAGGTTTGAAATTCAAATTTGAAAACTGGGAATAATATCCAAATCTGGAAAATATGCACTGTTCATAGGTAAAATGGGCAAACCCAATTTCATGACCCAAACCGAGCTAAGGCTCGAACCTAAGGGTTGGTAAGTGATGCCCCATGTGTCCTCTAGTGTCTAGGGGGCCTGACACGACACCACGACACGATTCGAAGTGTCCACTACCCACAACACGAAACGGGTAACACAACACACACGCAAACACTGTGTCGTGCACGCGTGCAACTCACTCTAGGACACGACACACACACACTCGTGTCACGTGATCGTGTCAGAAGGTGCGCCTAGGGATAGGGTACGTGTCCAACACCCTGATTCGTGTCCACGTGTCGTGTAGAAAGGACACGAGACGCGTATCAGAGACCTAAAATCGTGCATTCAGACTGCATCGTGCACGCGGTCGAGTGTCTCGTGTTCACGACACAGGACATGACACACCATGTGCTTGTGTCCTGGTGTTCGCCCAATGATGGGCTACACACGTGTCAGCCTGATACGTGTCCACGACTCGTGTGCGTGGGACACGAGGCTCGTGTCCTAGTCGAAAATTCGACTGAACGTGCGTGTAGGTGTCCAATGCGTGTCCCGTGCGAGTGAGTTTTCTCACTCGACACGACACGAGAAGTCGTGAGATTTTGGGGGCATGTTCGCAGACATTGCCCCCGTGTCCATGCCAAATTTGGCGTGTCGAAGTGCTCTGTGCATGAGCACGAACAACGTGTAGCAGGGCACTGTTCGTGTGTATCGTACAGTAAGTTCGTGTCCGTTTTGGACACGGACACAGCACGAAAACGTGTTCAGTCCACTTGGGTTGTGACCTACTAGTCTAGGCTACACAAAAATATAATTTGTTTTGGAAAACAACAACTTTTAAACCATAGTGACATTCACCAAACACTTAATTAAACACACAGATACGTGTCCGATATGGACACCAAACCCAATCCATATCCTACCAAACTTGACCCACAGTTAGGGTATACCTATATGTATGCAACCATGAGAGAAAACACAATCTTAATAGGTTTTGTGAGTGTTTACCTATTGAGTGAAAACTCAATGAAAAACAAGGTTTTGGGGCGGGGGTATCCTCTTCGCTTGATGGTGCCCAAAATGCTATGCAACCTAGCTAGCTAGCTCCTCTTAGCATCCTCAATAGTAGGGGGTTCCAATGCAAGAAGTTTGGCTCAATTTGGAGCTAAAATGGCTAAATGGTGAGGGTGTGAAGGTAGAGGGAAAAACTAGGTTTAAGTGTAATAAAAGAAGCTTGAATGAAGGGGGGGGGGGGGTGTGATTATATAGGATGGGGGTAGGGTTGGGCTGCCATAGGGGGGGTAGGGTGATATTTAGGGTTCCTTCTAGGTGAAGTAGCTTAACTTCTAAGGTAAAGACCAATAGATCTTTCTAGGTTTCATGAAAAATATCCTATAAAGCAAATATCTAAGATATTTCAATCCTAAGATATTTACAACATAAAGTAAATACCTACACTTAGTCTTCTAGGTTAGCTAACCCCTAGATTAGGCTAAACTAGGTTAGGGCTAACATGACACTAATCAAATAATTAAATAATAATAAAAACACATAAATTCAAATAATTCCTAATAAATCCTAGAAAATTACCAAAATACCCTTTAGGCTAAAAAGCCCTAATTTGATGTTCTAAACCTATGGCTAGGCTCACAAGATCATGGTTAGTCTCTAGGTTATGAAATCTCTAGGGTTTACACTAGGGTTATACTAGTAAAGTCACAAAGTCATAAGTCGTGACTTAGAAAATAGTTTTAAATTAACTAAAATCACCAAAAATCATATCATGACTAAAACACCATTAATAAATAATAAAAATAATAAATTTTCAAAAATACCCCAATTTTAGAAAACTGGGTGTTACAAGACGACAAGGCGTATCGGCTTAAGGTGGGCGGGTTCTTGACTCTCTCTCTCTATTCCTTCACGTCTAATAAAATATATCATCGTGTGCGTAAGATGTTATCGAGTTAGCAAGGCTCGGGCGACGAAAAGGTTCAAGTATGTGTCGAACACTAAGATAGAACATTGAACAATCGAACAATTGAAGCGACGTGCATTAAGTGTACGAGTCGCGGTAGGGCGGTGATGGTAGAACATTGAAAGACAATATCGAGATGTGCATTACGTGCACGCCTCCGAGAATATTAAACACTAGGCGTAGAACATTGATTACGACGCTGAGCGTGCACTCGTGCACTTATGCTACGAAAAGACTAAGTAACTATGGAACTAGGCTATGAGAATGACTTACGAATGGTACGCGTTGAATATGAGTATAAGATGACTAAGCCGTTGGACGTTGTGCATCAATATGGATGTGTTGGGGCATAACGCCGACGGTCCTCCCCATACGGATGGTGGATTATGTTTATGAGATGCGAATATGTTTATGGTGCGAGACTATGTTTATGGAACGGAGGATTGGTTGGAACGATATGATGTGTTTGCTATGGCGCGTATTGCATGGTCAATGGACTCGGATGGCCCGTGCATGGGTGCGGCCTCCCTCGGACGGTTACGCCGGGGCACTGGAACAGTTCGGCCTAGGAGGGAATCATGTGTGGTATTTATGGTGCACATCATTCGGACGGATTACGACCGTCCAGTGCTGTGATAAGCTATGAGATCCGTAAGTTTGGGATCCTTCGGATACTGGACTAGCAACCCGTATCGAAGTGATCGTAGGCTTACACATAAGAGATGCCAAGTCCATTACGGTACGAAACACCGTGACCTTCATATAGTTAGGGCCGGTAGGCTGAGATGAGAGTTGGGTGCAGGCGCAGGGCCTGCCACCATTATGCATATGTTTACGGTTATGATTGGTTGGTTGTGCGAATCATATGATTGCTTATGTATTCTAACCATGGCCGGCTAGGCAAAGAGGAATGGAGATGAGCACGAAACACTATGTTATGTTCATATTATGGCTAACTGTATCTGCTGCAGGAATACGGTATGGGACACATTATGATTTGCTATATATGAAGATTGCCATGAAACTGATCCTAAGGCTAAGTAGAAAGATCACCAATAATGATGCATGTTTACTAAAGATATTTAGTGTTTGATTTGGGTGCGAGCGGGTCTTGATCAGTGCGAAGCGAGGACAAAAGCACTAATCCCCTACTAGTTTATGTGCAGGTTCAGGTATGTTCGGCTCGGGGCGGAGCTTGGCTTGGACGTGCCGAGGCATGGAGTCCTTGGCGTTCAAGAGGAGCTACCGTATATGCGTTCGGACTTGCGACATGGAGATGTTCGGCCGAAGACTACTTGGTGGCTATAAAGAGGCATAATGTATGGAATAATAAAATCCTTTGTGAGCTAGAGAGATCATGAGCGTTGTAGCCAATTGGCATATATGTTGGGCTATTCAGAGCCTTTGTAATCTTTATTTTGTTATCAATAAAAGAGATTCTTATGTTATACTTTGTTTCCTTCCGCTGCTTATGTTACGACTTTGAGATAATCACTATGTGAACCGTTATCTTGCCTTGCACGAGTGCAACTCCAGGCTCGTACGGCATCACGCACCAGTGAGGACGATGATTCGGGTAAAATCTAGCGAGGACGAGCGATTTTCCGGATCAGGACGTGACAAGTTGGTATCAGAGCGGTTCCATTCTCTGGACCGTGCATGAATCTCTTTGACCCGCAGTTGCTTCGCTATCGAATTCAGTTGACTCTAAGTTGTTTCCGCAACCGCATGGCTCATGGATCTGCTCGACGCTACATTGGATGTTCCATACAATAAGTCTATATTAAGTGCGTATGTCTGCCACAAGTATGTCGTGACTATAACTCTATCTCCGGGTGCCATCGGAGAACGTTGGTTGCACGAAGTGCAACGAGTTATAGAATGTTGGTCGCACGAAGTGCAACGAATATGGTGATGTTGGTTGCACGAAGTGCAATGATATACGTATTGTTGATAGCACGAAATACGAGAAGTTATGTGTTGTTGATCGCATGAAGTGCGAGGAGTTATGTGTTGTTGGTTGCACGAAGTGCAACGGGTCGATATGTGAGGCGATGCGTGTTATATTGCTATACGAACGGTTATGTGTTGTTGGTTGCACGGAGTGCAGCAAGTCGTGAATCATTCGTTGCATCGGTACAACGAGTCGATATGGTATGATGCGTGTTGCATGGCTATGCGGATGGATAGCGATATGTTGCACGGAATTGAGTAAAGACCTAGAGTATCGAGAATCAGTTGTTGTACGAGTTGCAACGAGTGAGATTGGAAGATCATGGATACGATTCGAACAAGTCAAATTGGTCACTAAGTCGAGTTGAGTAGGCGAACATTTATGTTGGCCGTATGTCGCGTTGAGATATGAATAAGCAAATGTTGCGGGTGTGATCGATATAATCGCCAAGATACGGTTAGAGTGAATGCGTGTCAAACTTGGGCGAACTTAGAGCTGGGATCGGAAGGATCGCCATACGGGATAGTTTATTGAGGAATAGATGTCGGACCTATGCAGAATGTGATGTCAAGTAATGACTCGATTTCGAGTGGTATATACAATACCACTTGTGCGATCAGTGTAGCAAAGTGTTGTATCGATAATGATAGGCTCGATTCCTGAGTGGTATATGGAATACCACTTAGCGATAGCTATGTTAAGCTGGTTGGTGACTTGTGATAGGTTACATTGAGACGATTATATTGTTACGATATGTTTGTCCTCAATGGACGGAGTACTACCGAGACTCGAGTGGGAATGACTTGCTAGAAGTCGATGCAAGTATGCGTCGGTGAATTGAGTTGAGCGATTATGCATGAAGTCGTACCTATGGATGATACGTCGGACGAGGAGTCCTTAAGTATAAGTCGAACGATAGGCTGAGCCTAACGAGGGAATGTTACGTTGAGGAAATGGTCGACCCGGTCGAATAAACGTGAGTTAGTACGAAGACTTGTTCGGAACATGTTGATTAGGTACGAAGAAATTGTACGAACGAAATTGGGTTAGTGCGATGAATCGGTAGCACGATTTGGAAGTACGAGTTAGGGATATGAGAATGAATATGTGAATTGGAAATTG
Source organism: Iris pallida (assembly GCA_029216955.1). Lineage (NCBI taxonomy): Eukaryota > Viridiplantae > Streptophyta > Magnoliopsida > Asparagales > Iridaceae > Iris > Iris pallida. Next base: position 35,423 of record JANAVB010033124.1, on the reverse strand, counting down.
TGTCACGAATATGGTAGTTAGTTATAACGAAATGAATCTTGATGTGTGCTAGACTTGATTCGTATTCGAGTTCGAAAAATAACAGTGATTGCAACGAATTGGAGCTTATGAGAGACGAAGATGTTCAAGTTATGCATATCGACGATGGTATTGAGGCGTATCAAAGACGATATACAATAACTCGGAGATACTCTGATCGAATGAACGAAAATTATGTTGAGCATTGTTGTTGGATGAATAGGATGCAAGTTAAGTTATGGAAATTCGGATGATAACGATAGGAGTGCTTCGAAAAATTTGAGGGTGGATATACGTTACTTGGATGAAATGAAACTGCTTGATTGTTTCGAGAATAACCACAATGCTGACATTCTTGTCTTATGCGATTACAACTCCAGCATCGCATATACGTCACGTCGAATTAGGGCGATCATTCCGCATGAGCGCTGGTATGGTGATTCATACAGTGGGGATGATCAAACTTGCAAGGCATGGCAAAATTGGATTTAACTTGTGGTTTGATGCGAAAGTTGTTCGAGGATGGTTTCGAGGAGTATGGAATGTGTCGGACTGTGATTACGGATAGGTAAACTCGGACGTGAGGCGAATAGATGTCATACGGCTAGAGAAAATAGTCGACGGTAATGCATAAGTGATTCGAGTAGTAACGACGCATCAGTTGTACGAGGAGTAGAGAAATTATGGATTGGTATGTCGGATTGGATAAGGTCCCATAGGAATTGTCGGGAATTGATTTGGCTCCGCGATAGGATATAGCATGGTTCGTGTTAACTGTCCCTCGTTGATGATCTTCAATTATCGAGCGTAGTTTCGGGGCAGATGACCCTAGAAGACTTGACCGCCAAATCAAGTGAATGTTGAAGTCCCATAGAATGATCCTAAAGAAGTCGCATAAAATTTTTTTGTCGAGGATAAGGAATGATGTAGTGCATGTTGAGGATAAGTCTAAGCGAGTGAGTATCGTATTTCGGAAGTTAGCGAGTAGCCTTCGACTAGATCGATATGGTTAGAAAGTTTATGATCGATCGAATGGATACGTGAATAGACTGGGATAGTCGATGATCGAGTAGATGTTGAGGAACATGCCTAGTATAGTGATGCGGTAAGACGATTGCAAGGATTTTACAATACGCAAGAGCAACGAATAATAGAATGACCCTAAGAGTTGTGTCGTAGATCGATTTGAGTAACGGTTAGGCTATGTGTGTTGAGCGCACGATTTATGTTACGAAACGAATTAGTCGGGATTGATTCGAGAACTGAGTAAAGGATTCATACTCGATCGAGAATAGAAGATGGACGTATCGTAAGAGACCTTGGGTCGAAAAGATTGTTGCCTTTGAGCATCGTAGACTCAAGTGGACCTCTTGTGTCGAGAGAAATTAAGCATGATGTCTGGATAAGTTTCCTAGCGGGGGTAGCCCCAGACGCGATGCGTAGGTAGTTCGAGAACGTAGATCATGTTGAGATAATTGTGTACGAGACTTAGTACAAATGGTAGGCAAAGGAATTTGGACATGTTAGACTTAGTCCATGTCGTTAAGGCCATGTGTTATGGATGATTAAGTGAAAGACTTGAGTAACGTGAGAGATAGGAAAACGGTTGGGCGAATGGGCGTTGTGGGAGCTTGTTACGATCGGATGCACAATGACTTGATGAAATGCATGCGTTAGATGGCCGGCGAGAAACTTATGGGATCGAAGTAACAGTTTTGAGTTAAGTGATATGCAGAGATGTTTGGAAGATGATCGCATGTTATGAAATGATGCGTACGAGAAGTATTTTTGGGAATAGGTGCTAAGATATGACTAAGTCGAGTACGGACTGATTGATGCTTGAGGATTAAGTTGAGCTTGTTAGTTGTCCCGATATCCTACAACTGAGCTTGGCTGAAATGCATATATTGGTGGGACACCTAAAATATGTCTATGATCCAAACTAAGTTGTATGATTCCAACGATAGTAGCACGAGATCGTGAAACGATCTAGCGGGAACACTTGGATTTAAGTTTTGGTTTCGGTTCGAGGACGAACCTGATTTTGAGTGGTATATTATGTAATGCCCCGCTCCACTCGGTGCATTACGATGAGTCGTTGACTCGAAGAGTTGCGTTGACCCGATGAGGTATCGATGCAAATCGATACGAGAGTTACGTTGGCCAAAGGTAAGCTTTGAGTCGATTGGAATCTATGGATCTAATCGATGTAAAGGATAAGTCCCGTTGAGCAAGTGCTGATTTAGTTGATCTGGTGTACAGGCTATGCCTTTATGCTGGATTACGGATCGCGGCATGGGTTCGATAGGCCAAATCAACCGAGTAGTTCAAAGGAATGGCTAAGTCCGAGAGTTAGCTATGCGACCAAGTTATGGAAGCGAGCCGCTTCAATCGGCGAGACGACAAGGCATATCGGCTTAAGGTGGGCGGGTTCTTGACTCTCTTTCCCTATTCCTTCACGTCTAATAAAATATATCATCGTGTGCGTAAGATGTTATCGAGTTAGCGAGCGTGGCTCGGGCGACGAAGAGGTCCAAGTATGTGTCGAACACTAAGATAGAATATTGAACAATCAAACAATTGAAGCGACGTGCATCAAGTGTACGAGTCACGGTAGGACGGTGATGGTAGAACATTGAAAGACAATATCGAGATGTGTATTACGTGCATGCCTCCGAGAACATTAAATACTAGGCGTAGAACATTGATTACGGCGCTGAGCGTGCACTCGTGCACTTATGCTACGAAAAGACTAAGTAACTACGGAACTAGGCTATGAGAATGACTTACGAATGGTACGCGTTGAATATGAGTATGAGATGACTAAGCCGTTGGGCGTCGTGCATTAATATGGATGTGTTAGGGCATAACGCCGACGGAGCTCCCCATACGGATGGTGGATTATGTTTATGAGACGCGAATATGTTTATGGTGTGAGACTATATTTATGGAACGGAGGATTGGTTGGAACGATATGATGTGTTTGCTATGGCACGTATTGCATGGTCAATGGACTCGGATGGCCCGTGCACGGGTGCGGCTTCCCTCGGACGGTTACGCCTGGGCACCGGGACCGTTCGACCTAGGAGGGAATTATGTGTGGTATTTATGGTGCACATCATTCGGACGGATTGCGATCGTCCAGTGCTGTGATAAGCTATGATATCTGTAAGTTTGGGATCCTTCGGATACTGGGCTAGCAACCCGTATCGAAGTGATCGTAGGCTTACACATAAGAGATGCCAAGTCCATTACGGTGTGAAACATCGTGATCTTCATATAATTAGGGCCGGTGGACTGAGATGAGAGTTGGGTGCAGGCGCAGGGCCTGCCACCCTTATGCATATGTTTACGGTTATGATTGGTTGGTTGCGCGAATCATATGATTGCTTATGTATTCAAACCATGGCAGGCTAGGCAAAGAGGAATGAAGATTAGCACGAAACACTATGTTATGTTCATATTATGGCTAACTGTATCTGCTGCAGGAACACGGTATGGGACACATTATGATAAGTTGTTATATATGAAGATTGCCATGAAACTGATCCTAAGGCTAAGTAGAAAGATCACCAATAATGATGCATGTTTACTAAAGATATTTAGTGTTTGGTTTGGGTGCGAGCGGGTCTTGATCAGTGCGAAGCGAGGACGAAAGCACTAATCCTCCACTAGTTTATGTGCAGGTTCATGTATGTTCGGCTCGGGGCGGAGCTTGGCTTGGACGTGCCGAGGCATGGAGTCCTTAGCGTTCAAGAGGAGCTACCGCATATGCGTTCGGACTTGCGACTTGGAGATGTTCGACCGAAGACTACTTGGTGGCTATAAAGAGGCATAATATATGGAATAATAAAATCCTTTGTGAGCTAGAGAGATCATGAGCGTTGTAGCCAATTGGCATATATGTTGGGCTATTCAGAGCCTTTGTAATCTTCATTTTGTTATCAATAAAAGAGATTCTTATGTTATACTTTGTTTTCTTCCGCTGCTTATGTTACGACTTTGAGATAATCACTATGTGAACCGTTATCTTGCCTTGCACGAGCGCAACTCCAGGCTCGTGCGGCATCACGCCCCAGCAAGGACGATAATTCGGGTAAAATCTAGCGAGGACTAGCGATTTCCCGGATCGGGGCGTGACATCGGAGGGTTACCTGGAGGCTGTCTCAGAGGGGCTTACTAGCGGACATGAGGGGACGGTTCAGTTCCGCTTGGTTCGTCGTCTCAAGGCCACGAAGCAGGTTCTTCAGAGATGGGTGAAGGGATTGCCTAAGACTTCTTTAGAAGATAAGGAGGTAGAGTTGCAGGCTATCCAGCAAGACATACAAGCTGACATGCTCAATGGGGACCTGGCGGCAAGAAAGAAGGAGCTGATCACAGAAGTCAACATCTTGAGGCTGCAGATGGAGAGTAGCATGGCTCAGCGTGCCAAATGCTCCTGGCTCAAGGACGGTGACCGGTGCTCCAAGTTCTTCTATGATGTCATCCGGACCAGACAGCATAGGAATCACATCTTCCAGCTTCTGGATGTGGATGGCAATCTTGTGGGGGAGCCGGCTGCGATTCAGGGCGAGGCGGTCAGGTACTATTTTGAGTTATATTTCCAGACTGACTACCTGTCTGTGTTCCCAGAGATAGTTACGAAGAGATTGGTGACTCCGTTTGGGAATAGCATTCTTCTTGCCCCTGTTACATTAGAAGAGGTGGAAGCTATTGTCAAGCAGGCGGATCCCAACAAGGCTCCCGGACCGGATGGTTTTAGCAGTGGGTTCTACAAACGCCACTGGGACACTCTGAAGCATCAGGTCTTGGAGGTGGTACAGGAATTCTTCACCAAAGGAAAGCTGCTGAAAGAGCTGAACCACACCTTCCTGACCTTGGTGTCTAAGAAGGAGGGAGCGACAGCGCTGGCGGACTTCAGACCTATTGCGTGCTGTAATTATCTTTATAAGATAATTACGCACCTTATGTGCCGGCGGATGGAGGGGATGATGCAGGACTTGGTATCGCCGAACCAGGCTGCGTTTATCAAGGGAAGGTCAATTGCTGAGCACAGCCTCCTGGCTCATGAGATGGTGAGGGACTTTAGCAAACCCGGAGGAGAGAAGGCTTGCGTGAAACTGGATCTGAGGAAGGCGTATGACATGGTCAATCGAGACTTCTTCTGCCATCTGATGTCCGCCATGGGTTTTGGGGACCATTGGGTTGCTCTGATCCGGGAGTGCATCACGTCCCCCACTTTCTCTGTCCTTATCCAGGGCATCCCCTATGGGTACTTCCAGAGCAATCGTGGGCTTAGGCAAGGCGACCCCCTGTCTCCTTACCTGTTCATGCTTGTTATGGAATACTCCACATGTCTGATGGATTTAGCAGTGCATAGAGGGAGGCTGGTCCCATTGTTCCGGAGGGTGGTTCCCCCAGTTACCCACCTCATTTATGCTGATGATCTTTTGTTGTTTATCCAGCCTTCGACGGAGGGTATGCAGACGCTTGCAGAGATTATGGGAGAGTTGCATTCCCTCTCGGGCCTTCAGCTGAACAGAAAGAAAAGTCGAGTGTACTTCAGCTCCTTATGTCCCCAGAAGGAGGAGCGGGCTGACGTGCTGGGTATCGAGCGGAGTGATCTTCTGGTGCGCTACTTGGGAGTTCCTCTCACGGTCAACTATGCGCGGGATCAGGACTGCCATAGTTTGGTGGAGTATGTCCAGAGGAGAGTGGAAGGTTGGCAAGCCTCGGGATTGTCATTTGGAGGACGCATCGAGCTGGTTAGATCGGTGATTATGACTGTTGCTCACTTCTGGCTGCAATCCATCCTCCTTCATATTGCCACTGTTAGGAAAGTGGATCGGATCTGTGCAGATTTCATTTGGCGCGGGGGGGGGGGGGGGGGTATGCATGCGATCTCTTGGAAACAGCTCTGTCGTCCCAGGAAGGAGGGCAGAGTGGGGCTTAGGCCATTGCTGGAGATTAGGGAGGCCTCCGCGCTTAAGCTGGCATAGAAATTTTTCAATGAGGGGTCTCTCTGGGCTACCTGGATGCATAGCAGATACGTGAAGCAGGACAACTTTTGGACGTGTGCTACTGACAACAATCACTCCGTCACGTTCAAGACTGTCCTACGACACATGGGAGTTCTTAAATCTGCTATCAGGAAGGTCATGAAGGATGGATCTAGAACGGATCTCTGGCGGGATCCTTGGATAGATCGGTGCTCGCTATTGGACATTAGGGGGGCTCAGACACACCAGGAGGACATGCGGGACCTGGCGTGTAGTCGGATCATTCGCGATGGGGAGTGGAGGCCGGAGTCTTATCGATTTACTGTGGAGCTGGGTGGGATCATTAGTACTATTGCCATTGATCCGGACTTGCCTGCTGATCGGTGGATTTGGGAGCCGACTGGAGTGTCTCCGGGAACTGGGGAGTTCCAATTCCGGAGTTGCTACAATCTCATTCGGCACGCTTTTCCTCAGAGTCCTGACTATGAGTTCGTATAGTGTAAGGGTTTGGCCAGGAAGATGCAGCTCTGTATCTACAAGCTCCTTCTGGGTCGTCTTTTGGCTAGGGATCGTTTGTGTTCTTTTGGAGTGCCGGTCCTAGATCCCAAGTGTGTGTTGTGCAGTCTGGAGCAAGAATCTATTAGACACATCTTCTTCGAGCGTGACCTGGCTTGGCAGATCTGGAAAGAGCAGAGTAGAGTGTTGGGCGGATGCGACTACGGGAAGGGTATAGGGGACATCATCACGATGATCCGGGATAGTAGAGGTCGAGGAGAGAACTGGTTCCGGACCGCCAGAGTTCGTCTGGCTGCTTCAGTTTGGCCTGTCTGGCGGGAGCGAAACCGTCGGATATTTGAGGGACTGGTCACACCTCTGGTGGGCATGCTTCATAACATCGAATTTGATGTAAATGTTATGGGTATTTGATGAGTGGGAGTCCCACTCTGGTTGTATGTTGTACGATTATTGCATTGCATTAGAATAAAATTTACCCCTTTTCCAATATATATATATATATATATATATATATATATATGTATATATATATATATATATATATATATATATATATATATGTATATATATATATATATATATATATATATATATGGGTCCTTCTACAATACATCCCATGAAAAAATTTGCATCGATACATCCAAAATCTGAGCCATTGGATGTTGATCCAATGGTTCGGATTGAGGTCAAAAGTCAAAATCAGCATTAAATGATGTTCCCTACTCTATTAATCTGAATCAGCATTAATGCTGATTTTGACTTTTGATCTCAATCCGAACCATTGGATCAACATCCAATGGTTCAAATTTGGGATGTATCGATACAACTTTTTTCACGGGATGTATTGTAGAATTTTCCTATATATATATATATATATATATATATATATATATATATATATATATATATATTTTTGTTTTTGTTTATATATATATATATATATATATATATATATATATATATATATATATATATATATATATATATACACACACACACACACACACAAATGAGCTGTGAGTCTGTGATTGATGATCACATATCAATTAAAAATATTAACTGCTTGCCTTTTTGTTACAGTGGCCCTACTTAGACCTAATATGTTATTACTACAGTGGACAACCAAGGGAGAAAGCTAACAAGAAATTTGTATGGCCGAAGTTTCATTAGCTTAGTAATGTGTGTTTTCATTGTTTACTTCTATGTGATTGTTGGGTTGATTATCCTTATGAGTGATCACAAAATTGGGGAAGTTGTAAGTATGTATGTTTATTGACATTTGTCTAAATGGAAAACAAACACCTGGTGATAGCGTGCAACTAAGCTAGCCTGAGAATTCCTAAAATCTCAAACCAATCTTTTGGTGATACGAATGCAGCTGAGCTGGGCATAAATTTGGTAAGTTATTATTGATTGATTTATTGTTGCTTTATTCTTCTTGCGGCTTATATTAACTAAACTCTGACTCCTTTTCCTCTCTAATTAGGATTGTACATTATGTGGTTCAAACTGCAAAACCTAAAATAGCTATTCAACAAATTACTTTCTATAATTCTATTTATACTACCTAATTAGCAGTTGTTTGGTTCATTATAATGTAATTGTAATCGTAATAAAATTGAGCTTGTAATGTAAATGATTTATAATGTAATGAAGTTACAATTATATTACTATGGTTGAAACATGTAATAAAATCATGTAATTTAGTGTTAAATGCATTCATATGTTTGGTTTACCATGTAATGTGATTGAGTTTATAATTTAATAATTTTTTTATAAAAAATATAACATAAAAAAGAAAGTAAACCAATAAAAAATTCAAAAATATAAAAAAGAAAATAAAAAAAGTAAAAGAAAAGAAAATAAATTAAAAATTTAAAAAATAATAAATAAAGGGGATTTTTTTTTGTCCTTCAAAAAATGAAAAAGATAAAAAAATAAACAAATACCAAAAATGACCAAATGGACAAAACGGAAAAAGCGGCAAAAAAAGAAACAAAAAAGCGAACAAAAATGGAAAACGATAAAAAAAAAACCAAAAAAGGATAAACAAAAACCATGAAAAACAAAAGAACTATGAAAAACAAAAGAACTACAAAAAACGAAAAAAGTTCAAAAATGACCAAAAATAAGAAAAACAAAAAAAAGTTCAAAAAAAGTTATAAAAATGAGCAAAACCGACCATAAATGGCAAAAAACGACAAAAAAAAACCCAAAAAGGTCAAAAACAACAAAAAACGATAAAAAAATGTCAAAAAGGACAACAACGAAAAAAAACAAAAACAAAAATGATCAAAAATGACAAAAACGATAAAAACGAGCAAAAAAGAATAAAAACCGACCAAAATGACAAACACGATCAAAATGACCAAAAATTACAAGAAAGACAAACAAAAAAAAGGATAAAAACGAATAGAAAAGAAACAAATATGACAAAAACGATAAAAAATGACAAAAAAATACTGACAAATATGAGAAAACACAACAAAAACGAAAAAAAGACCAAAATAAAAAAAAAGGATAAAAAACGATAAAAAAGACAAAATGATAAAAAAATGATAAAAAAGGACCAAAATGGCAAAACATGACCAAGGATGAGAAAAGAAAATCAATAACGACCAAAACCCGAGAAACATTGACCAACAAGAAGAAAATACGACAAAAACGAAAAAAAAAAATGAAAAAATAAACGAGCAGAAACGACCAAAATTGAAAAAGCAAAAACGATAAAACGAGCAAAAGGGAGAAAAAAAAAACTGACCAAAAAAGAGAAAATAAACGAGAAAAATGATAAAAAACGATAAAAATGTGCAAGAAGACAAAAAAATGAACAAAACGGAGAAAAAAAAATGACCAAAAATGAAAAAGAGTAACAACGACCAAAGTTTACAAAAAGACAAAAAGAGAGCAAAAACGACAAACAACGAACAAAAATGAGCAAGAACGAACAAAAACTTTAAAAAGAGAGCAAAAAACGACTAAAATGCAAAAACGATAAAACGGAAAAAAAAAATGACAAAAAAAACGAAAAAAAATACCACGTACCAAACGTCCTATTAAGTTGTAATGTAATCACGATTACATAGGTTTTATGACGTAATCGGTTTTAGAATAAGCTGATGTAATTTATCAAACTTGTATTCGCGATTACATTACATCTTGTTTTTGTCCAACCAGACACCCGAGTTAGATTGACAACATAATGTCAATTATATTTTGTTGTCTGCAAACCAAAACTTGTAAATTTAGCTATAAAATGGAAAATAGTGTGCATTAATCATTTGATCATTTGTTATTGTACGTGGCATTGCAAATACATTATTTTAGTACATTTGATGATGATGTATGTATTTATAAATTTATTGTTTGAAATGATTATAAATATATTATTTGGAATGATTTATTTACTTTATTTCGTTACAACTTTTGTTTTTGTAAAGTACAATTCAAGTGTTTAGTTGTGACCTGAATCAAGAGAGTGAACTAAATTGATGTAAATGGAGTAAGTATTGTCAAAATTGTGTTATGGATGAAACATTTGTTGTACAAATTTTACTATTTGTATCAAACTAAAATCAAACATTGGAAAATGATGCAACATTTGATTTTTCTTTTCTTTATTCGTTAAGGACCAAGGAGAAGAAGAGTAATACTTGGAAACCTATTTTTGGTGTGGGGGTGTTTCACAATTTTAGTATAGCAATAAAAAGTACATTGAGCATTAATTCTCATACATTGTACCCTGAAAGCAAATAAAGATTGTGATTGATGTAGGAATAGGGGGTGAGAAATTAGGGAAAAGGTTCTTGTTGCTTCCGCCTTCTTCTCAGGGCCAACCCAGAGCAGCCAGGGCAATAACCCAAGGATCCGAGGGCCAAAAAAAGTCAGTTTAAATATGAATTTATGTACCTTATTTACCATAAGATAATTATGGTATAGTGGTTACTATGTTAGGCTTACATACAAGAGGATCTTGGTTAAATTCGTGGTAACAATACTTCTTCTTTTCTAATTTACTTTTATTTTTGTTTTTATTTTTATACATTATGTATGGGGGCCAATTTTGGAAGTTCATCTCGAGCTCCCATGAGCTCAGGGCCGGTCCTGCTTCTTCTTCTTTCTACTTGCCCTGCAATTAAGCAAAATCTAACCCTAATTTTTTCTTGGTCTTCTCTTACTCTATATATGGCGATATCAAAATCGACTATCGAACTTTTCAATTCACAATATGAATTAGGTTAAATTTTAAAAGTGTGACATTATGGAATATGAACTAGATGGCTATTACAATAGTAATTATCTAGAAAAAAAAATCATATTTGTCCACTTATCAATAAATTTTCTTGACTTTTTTCTTTTTATCATGCATTCCCACTTCTCTCATTAGAAAAAAATAAAAGAAAAAAAAATTTAAAATGAAAAAATTAAATGAAATAATAAATAATGGGGTTTTTTTTTTCTGTCCTTCCATAAATGAAAAAAAAGGATCACAAATAAACAAATGCCAAAAATGACCAAACGAACAAAACGGAAAAGCGACAAAAAACAGAAGAAAAAAAAAAGAGATCAAAAAAATGAAAAAATGTTATTATTTGGATAAACACAAATATGAATGCCCTTATCCATATACATAACAAACCCTATCTTATTCCCTCCTATATATATTATCAATGAGAAAAGCTACTGATGATTTTCCATTTTGGCTACCAATTCTTTTATTTCTCTCTCATTTTACAATACGTTATCATCACGAGACTCTAATCAAGGAAAGACTGGATTGAGTCATTACTCGGGAGATGCCCATTGATTTGCAATGGATGATTTGCAACAAAAGTAAACATTGAGAGTCATTGCTCGAGTAGAGCTATTGTTCGAGGAGTTCCAGATGCGGACAATACAAGAAAGATCATACATACGAAAAATGTCAGATGCAAATATGTGAATTTATCTATATTGACTTTCTCTCTGTTGATCTCCCGAAAAGGTCAGATCTAGTCTTATTTTTCTCGGTCTGTTATTTACTATGTTTTCTACAATTTCCCGGTATGTTTATTTACACTATGTTCTTCTCTTATCTTCTGTGATCTATTATGAAAAGTGCATCTATGGTTAAACTAAATTTTTTTGTTTAATAGTAATAAAGATCGTTCTTTCATGTAAAGTTAAGGAGCATATATGCCAACCTTATAATTATATAAAAACACATAATAATAATACCGCACATGGTTAATTCTGATTGGGGAGCATAGTGTTTGAGGTATATATTTGAATGAAATCCCTCTTGATCTCTGATTAAGGATTTGTTTTTCATATTTATCCCTTTAAATTTGTACTCTAACAACAATTTTATCTCTAATAGGTACATAGTTACACTTGCATCCATAGATAGATAAATCATTCCAAGATATGATCTTGAGAGACCCCGAACTAATTAATGAGAATAGAATCACGAGTACGCTTTCAAAACACAATTTTTCAGGATAAATTTGGGCTTTCAGAACACACGATGGAGACTAAAATCTTTGTGATAAAATTTCAATCTACCATTGAGTATTTTTTTAGACAACGGTCTTAATGTTCTCTGTTTATCAACATTTTTTTTACTTTCCAATTTCGATAACATATTTTTTTGTTTTCAGCGGTTGACTACTGTCAACTCTTTTTAGTTGACTTGCTATTGACAAAGTAAACTAAGAAACTTCTCCTCCACCATTTGGATTCAGATGTCTGTTTCCTCCTCCACCATCAAATACATTGCTATATATGGTTATCCTGGATACTAAATTATTTTGTTGTGTACTGATGTATGGTACTATTTTCTTGTATTGTTACATAATATTTTTTAAAAGAATAATTATCTTGGATACTGTTTTGGGCTATATTATATCATGGTTTAGAAAAGTCATGATCGGAACTCGGAAGATAGTTGATATTACGTGATATGAGAAATAGATTTTCTTCTCCTAGAAAATGGAATACTCTTAACAACAAAACTTAAAACATGTTCCCAAAATTTTGGAACTGATGTATATGTTTGATTGCTCAAATATTTTCAAGTAAAACACTGTAAATCTATTATTATTGTTTACAAGTAATACAAATTATTTCGTTTTTGTGATACGAAAACGTAATACGATCATGTTGTTTCTTTTTGTGGGTTTATTTGTAAATTGATACAAATTGCTTCAGTTTTGTACAATTCCATATGGGTGCATGCATGACCAGTGTTACGATGCATGTCTAGAGGAACTCAGTCGCCTGCGAATTAATTTTTGCAGGTCGCAGCGGGTTGCTGGCCCTCGAAAGGTCACAAACTTAATGTTGATTTTCAATAATATAGTTGTATATATTCTAAATTATAAAGTTTCAAAGTTGGTGTCATAAGGTTGCTCTATCCGTAGATATTCTACGTATGCATTATTGTCCTACCAACTATCATAGACCCAAAATTTTATGTTTATAATTGTTATTATTGATTAATAATATCATTATTTGCAACTATTGATAAGATAGTGCCATATCTAGAAACTAGAATCCATAGAAAGACTAAAATATAGAGACATCTTATGCATGACTGATACTGCTGCTACCAACACCATCCTTATGTTTATTATCTTTTTCTCCAATATAAATATTAGTGTGAAGTAGTATCCATGATAGCTGGTCATGTTCATATTATTGAAGGCTCCGGCAGAGCATGCTTAATTTTACCCAATAGAACGTACCCACTTATACAAAATGTCTTATACTCTCATAATTCCAGAAAAAAATTATTGAGTTACATAAGGGTAAACATGTATCATATTGAAACCATGAGTGAGGAAAATAAATGATACATTTGAAAGAACCAGAAGTTCGTCTCAGGGAACCAGAAGTTCGTCCTAAAGAGATTATCCAACTATTCATTAGGGATACGCGTTACTCACATTAGGGATGTCAAGTCACATACTAGTTGAGCCAAGAGCTCAATCCTACGGGTCCATTGTGAGCAAGAAGCTGAATGATCCTATAACTTTTAAACTGTGACATGGTCGACTAAGATATTCCGACTAAGATATTTTGGGACAATGATGATAAGAATTATTATAATTAATTCGTGTGATCATTACTTACCAAATTGCAACATACACCATTTATCTCAAGGATAAGTTTGTTTTTTAAACCATAAATCCTGAAGATTGTATATGAATACAAGTAGCATAGTCTTGAATTGCATCTCTTTTAGATGGCTTATGTTGGTATTGTTTAAAACTTTAATATTTGGCATTTATGTTTTATGAAATATAATTTCTATGTTTATCTCCTTAGATTATTATATCTTCTAGACATAAGATTTTTTATCTGTCACATTAATAAGACATAATTTCCGTCGTTAGGGGGAGATAGGAAGAAGATAAATGTCATGTTCTAGAAGAACGTCGTGAATTATCGTTATAGAAGAACGCCATAAAACATCGTTCCAAAAGAATGTATCATTGCATACTTATACTTTATCTAATCTTGATTAAACTAGGAGAAAGTATCTCTTGTATTCTATTGCAAATGAATATTTGATGCTTACTGTCACAACCCGCACCCCTTTTTTTTAAACGGATGCGAGCGCATGTCCAAGCCAGCCTACGTCGCAGTGTCGACGGTAGAACGCTGTCTAGCCACAATGCTCAATATCACCTAAAAGAAATACTTTATTTGCTCGTTCATAAAACTAAATTAATTACAATATTCACAAGTTTACATTTGAATACAAGGTACAATATCTCACAAAATTATAAAAAGACAACTACATGAATAATAAACTATTTAACTAGCCTCTAGGTTTGGCCTCCGCATATACCCATGTCTCCCGAATCCGATGTTAAAGGCAGCCGCGACTAATCTGTAAAATTTTGGTTTCCAGTCAGGAATGGAACGAGTACAATTTACTGAATACAGTTCCAATACATAAAAATGACTATACAACAGAGGTTAGCCTTTAAATATATGATTTAAACAAAACAAAGAATGACAGATCAAAAACTGAATGCAGAAAGACAGTAAATAAAATACAAAGAAAATACTCACCGACTGACTGACTGAAGTACCTTTGATATATGACCGATCTCGGGTCAATTATACGACACTGTCTACGATATTTATACTGTATAATGTAACACTGTCTACACGGTATAATGCAATAATGAATCCTGTCTACACGGTATAATACAATAATAAATCACTGTCTACACGGTATACACTGTATAAGGTCAGATCACACATCCTTGGTACTTTATCTCCCCGACACGACAAAATGTAACAACATAAAGACGGAAATCACATATCTATTGACTAGCAATGAGGTATAGTAAAGAACATATCGAAAATAAAATAATAAACTGTACTTGCCTGTGGTCCTTTGCTGATGAAATCGATAATACCATTGTGTCTCTGATCAATCTATGTTTGATATGAAGGAGTTCAGATTTGACAAGAAAAGTAGAAAATGCGATTAGTCCCGATTTGAGATTTGATCTTCGAAAGAAAAATTCATAAATACTACGTATAGCTAATTTAGGAAAATAATCTATAATATTAAAATAGTTTTAAATAAATATTCTAGGAAAATACTTTAAGGATAAAACCTAATTATAAATATATTAGAAGTATAATAGGTAAAACTTATTTAAGAAAATATTTATTTTGTAGTACTTATATAAAACGGTTGGATAGGAACAAGTAAAAAGCCCAAGTGTATATATATATATATATATATATATATATATATATATATATATATATATATTTAAAAGAACCCCCCTCGTTTTATTAAAGAAGGCTCAAAATGCCGAAGCCTGCTGACGTATACAAGACGAAAACAAAAAGACAACGCCTATACAAGTATACCACCAAAAGAAAGACGAGGGGGAGAGACGATTCCACCACCAAGGGTTAGTGGTTGAGCTCGGAACAGAATGCTCTCGGACTGTGAGCGCAGCCGTGGCTCCTTTTGCGGCATTGACGAAAGATCTCCCGAATGAGCTGGTCTGCTGAGTACTGGTGACCTTCGTATCTAGCCTTGTTGAGATTCTTCCAAATCGCCTACATGGCGGCCGCTGTAATGATCTGGTGGCCGTGGGAGGCTGATCCCCAGGAGGCTGCAAGATCGATGAAGCGCCCACTGCTCTGCTTAATACTGTATAGTTGGTTAAGAGTCCTCCAAACACTGTCAGGCAGGGTCCCCTGACAAAATATATGGTCAATAGTCTCCGTCCGGGGCTCAGGACAGCACGAGCAGGCTGAAGCTAAGCTAATGCCGATGGTGTTGAGGATATCGTCGGTAGGCAATTTCTTCCTAATGAATCTCCACATTAGGATCGACCACTTCTTAGGAATGCAGGATTGCCAATAGTTGGGCATGGGATGGTGCGGCTGCCCGAATCCCTGGACAGCACTCCTCGCCGACCTCACGAAAAAACCCCTGAGGCCTCTAACGCCCATTTCAGAGCGTCGTCCTCGTGGCTGATTCTTAATCCGAGCGAACGGATGCTCTCTTTCGTTCCGATGCCAGACCATTTTCGAATTTTATTCCAGTTCCAGTCGTCGTTGGTGGGATCCCACAAGTCTTTAATCCTGGTGTCTCTCGGGGTCTCGGTGAGTTTCAGGATCATGCTATCCCCCACCCATTGCTCCAGGAAAGGATCTGAATCGCCCGTCCCCAGATGGAGTCATATTGCGGGCTCAGCGAGGTCTCTCCCGATAAGGATCCGACGCCAAGCCGCTGAGGATCTGCAGTTGGATATGGCCAAAGCAGGGTGGATATGCTTGAAGTACCTGGCCTTCGTAAACCTGGTCCATAGGTTGTTGCACGTGCGGAGTTTCTACCACAATTTTATCGAAAAGGCTTTAACGATGTGAGTAAGTTTGGTAAATCCCAGCCCCCCAACGACAGTCGGATGAGCCATGGTGTCCCAGCTAGCCCAGTGATGCTTGTCTTTGCCGTTGCAGTGCCCCCAGAAGAAATTACTGAAGATCTGTTCGATCGAAGAGAGAACCTTCTTGGGCGGAGAGCAAGCCGCCAGAGTATGGATGGGGATTGATGTGAGGACGTGATTGATGAGGGTCATCTTACCGCCGGGGGATAGCGTGGCATTATGCCACCCTTCAAGTTTCTTCCTGATTCTCTAGATCAAATTCTCAAAGATGCCTATGTTGGATTTACCATATACAAGAGGGCTTCCGAGATAGTTGAACGGAGGATGGTCAACAGAGAAAGATGTTAAGTTGGCAAGGATTCTAGCGTGCTCTCTCTTGATGTTGTGGTGGGCGTAGATAACGCTCTTGGAGGTATTGATCTTTTGTCCGGAGCATCTAGCATACCGCTGTAGGGTATTGTGTACCACTTCCACCGCTCCCTCGTCTCCGGAGGAGAATATGAGTAAATCGTCGACGAATGCCAGATGAGTGATGATGGGGCATCCGCTGGATGTGTGGTAGTTTTGGAAGTTCGGGGTTCTGACCATGTTGTTAAGGTTACTGCTCAGAGCGTCTGCTGCGATGATGAAGACAATAGATGATAGAGGATCGCCCTGTCTAACCCCTCGGTTGGATTTGAAAAACCTCTGAATTTGACCGTTGATGACCGTGGAGAACCATGAGTTGCTAATGGATCTCCATATGATGTTGGTACAGTTTTCCGAGAATTCGAAAGCCCTGAAGACCCAGATCATGAATTGTCAATCCAGTCTGTCGTAAGCTTTCTCCATGTCAATTTTGACTGCAATGTTGCCCCCTCTTACAGGGAATTTCATGCAGGTGATTAATTCTTGGGCCAGCATAATATTATCTTGGATGTTTCTCCCGCGAACAAACCCACTTTGCTCCTCGGAGATGATCTTGGGGAGAATACCTGCCATTCTGGTAGTGATGACCTTGGAGATTATCTTGTTAGTGAAGTTGCACAGGCTGATGGGGCGAAAATCGCGGAAGGACTCCGGGTTATCTTTTTTCGGGATAAAAATCAGCTTGGCGCTCGATATGGCTTTAGGGTAAGTGGCGCCTTCGAAGAAGGCGATAGCCGCTTCAGTGATGTCATGTTGGATAATATCCCAGCATGTGCGAAAAAAAAATCCCGAGAAGCCGTCCGGGCCGGGAGCACTATGCTCGTTCAGAGCCCACACAGCGTCTTTCACCTCTTGGGCAGTAGGGGTGCGCTCCAGCTGGCTGTTGACGGTGGCATTGATGAGGAGGGGGATTTGATCAAGGAACTCATTATCTTTGTGAACAGTCTCTTTGGAGAATAGTTTGGAATAGAAATCCACGGCTGCTGCTTGAATGCCCTTTTGGTCAGTGATGATGTTCCCGTTGTCATCGATGGTATTGTGAATCGAAAGTTTCTGTCTGCGGCCGTTGACGCAGTTATGAAAATATTTTGAGTTTTTATCCCCCTCGCTGTCCCATTTCAACCTCGCTTTCTGCTTCCAGAAATCAGTCTCCACTTTGAGCCTGAATTTGAGTATATATATATATATATATATATATATATATATATATATATATATATATATATATATATATATATTATACAAAACACAAAGGTTTTTGAATCCTAGGGCTGACTGTGCCAAGATAAAGTGTGGTTGGGATTTAATCTTGGTAAATCAACGGTTGTAGGGTTTTATAGGGAATCCAAAGAGTGGGGTTTGCACTCATAATGGTTGTGGATGAGCATTATTGAGAGTGGGGTTTTATGGAGAATGAGCATTATTGAGAGTAGGGTTTTATGGGGAATCCAACGAGTGGAGTTTGCACTCATAATGGTTGTGGATGAGCATTATTGAGAGTGGGATTTTATGGGGAATCCAAAGAAAATTCACATCCAGCAGTGGTTGTTCGTTTAAAATTGGGGGTCCAAGATTTTGAGGGGGAATACCTTAAATGAACCATGCCCTATGGGCACGGGTTATGACTAGTATATATATATATATATATATATATATATATATATATATATATATATATATATATATATATATTTTGACTAGTATATATATATATATATATATATATATATATATATATATATATATACTCAAAAATAATGATTAAAACTATAACCAGAGATAATGTGGAGGTATATATTGAGCCCATGCCTCCAAATAATGTATAAGACATAGGTCCCAAAATACTATTATATATATAAATGACCCCAAGTCAAACATAAAGTGTATTCATATAACCTATTTAATTATAAGCCCAAACAATAAACAGAGTATAATAATCCAAAAATAAATTCTCCTAGTAGGCTAGAACTTTAATTTGATCAACATAAGTTTTGAGGCTAAAAAAAACCATAACTAAAGTACCACAAACTGACCTATTAACATTAGGGCTTCTAATCCCATTACTGGTAGGGTCCATACCCCAAATATATTTTATCACCATTACAATTTCTTGGAATTTACTTAATATACATTGAAGACAGTATTTATGACAAGTAATAATGGTTAATCTAATACTAATACAAGGTACCAATACATGCTGTAATAAATATTATAACTAAAATGATTATAAAAAATAAACCAAAATTATAATAATCCCTCTCCCCTTTTTCCCCAACTCACTAATCCCAGCACAATGGGAACCATTGTTCCCATTGAAGAAGAGAGAGAGAAAGAGTAAAAATGAGGAGGGGAGAATGATGGAGGAAAGAGGCTGGTTCTCACCGGAGGACTTCTGTGTCGTCGACTCGCGCGCGGATCAGAGGCGCTGCTCACGACGGAGTGGGAAGCAAGGCGGAGCGGCTGACGCGGCTCTGGTGTGGCTCCCCGGCGGAGGGGCAACGCTGTTTCGGCCAGAGGAAGTCGGCGATGGTTCGCTAGCCATTGGCGCACAGCGGGGATTGATGGCAGTTGCCGGTGGATGGTTCCAGAGGTTAGCTTAGGATTTGTTTTGTTGTTTTGTTTTTTGGGTGTGTCGGTGTGTCCGGTATATTGGACACAAGATAGTGTGTACTGTAATATTGACACAATAATGGATACGGCACCCGGGGTCGGACCCGAGGCCGGACACTCGGCTGATTCAAGGCTGACGGTGGTGAGCACGGACACAGACGAGGACATGATCATGTGGTGGGGACTGCTGACAACATGGGTGGTGTCGGTATTGGTGATTGGTAAAGGCGATGTTTTGATGTTGAGAACGGTGGAAGCGTTGACAGTTATGTTGGGGTGGTCGGGTATCTGTGGGTAGCCGGTGTTGGTCCGGCGAGGCTGGGATTTTGATATAACGGAGGTGTGATGGTGATGACAGGGTGAAACGATGGTGGTTTTTAAAAGAAACATGAGAGATTATTATTCCATATATATGTATATAGGCCCTATGGGAAATGATAGTAACAATCTATTTTAAATTCAGATTGGGATGTGAGAGGATCATGATAGAAATTCAATGGATTAAGAGAATCTTTTCTCTAATTTAAATCAAATAATTAGTGATACCAATAATTTAAATCAACATTTAACATAATCAAATAATTTGGATAGAACGAATTTAAATCTGATAAATGTTTAAATCAAATCTAATTTATCCCTAGATATGAAATCAATTAAGTATTTAAATTTGTTTAATATAATCTTATACATAAATTTGAATTAAACAACATTTAATTTTGTCATCTAACATATTTCTAAATCAAAACAATATTATTTATCACGGTAATATAGTTAATAATATCCGATATCTTCGAATAATTTGAAACATATTTTAAAATTCTAAAAATATTTATAATTAACAAAATAATTTGTGAAATTACTATTTAATAAAATCCAAGGTAGTAACAAAATATCTTCCATAAATCTACTATATAATTTAATAAATTATTTATTACACCAAAATAACGCTCTCAAAGTATTTTAAAAAAACTAGTCTTTGATAGAAATTGAGGATAAAATTATTCGCAAAGTCCCGATGGAAACTATCTTCAACCACAAATTAATAAATTAATAATTAGAAAAATTTGGGAAGAGTAGTTACAAATCTACCCACCTTAGAAAAATTTCGTCGAAATTTCAAAAGGCGTGATTAGGTGTGACTATAATAAAAATAAAATGATTGATCAATGATCAATCGAGTTAGGCCGTAAATAGAAACCAAACTTAAGGAAAGATACATGGCACGAGTATAGTCAAGGGTCTTGTCACAAAGGTCAAGGACATACTCGAATTAGGGTTAGTTAAACAAGAAAAAAAATCATTTGACACGAAGCAAAATTATTTAGGCACGATTACGGAATTAAAATCTCGAAAGAAAAAAAAAGTGATTTGGTGCGATCGAAATAGTCCAGTTGCGATCAAAAGGTTGTTAAGAAAGATTCAACTGAAATTATTTTAAACGCGATCAATTATGTATGCATGATCATAGAATCATATCATCGGTACGATTATGAATCATGTAGAAGGAATTTAAAATAGACTTAAATGATTTCTAAGGAAAACTAATAATTATACAAAAAAAAATGAAAGGATAAAGGGAAGGGTTCAAGTGATGAAAGGAGAAGAACTAATCAAATTTTAGTCGAGAGTTCATGAAATCGTGAACCATAAAAATCAATAGTCACATGCCAAAAAGGATGTAGTCTCAATAATTATTCAAAAACCGTATATATATTTGAAGTCACTTTACCAAGAACTTATGCCTCGCCAGTGTACATCTGGCTACAATAAACCCTTGATTTCATGACGCAAGTATAATATGGTATCGAATACCCTGTCAACTCTATCCAATATTGACATAAAGATAACTAAGGTCAAAATATGACAACCAAGACATAGTTTTAACATTATTTGATAACTTACGCTTACTTGAAATTACTTCAATCTTAGGGATCGTGCCCCACCAGTACGCTGCTGGCTGCAGTGAATTTGCAGTCTCAATAATTCAAATAAATGGCGACAGTGCGTTGATGTCTTGCCATTATAAGTCATCAAATTTATTCCAACTATATCCACAAAATTTCAAAGGAGCTTCTAGAATTTCAACAAGTTTGATCATGATAGGAAGGTGTAAGTATGTGTCCTTGAAAAAAATATCAATTTAAAAAAAAAATGATCAATTAGGTATCAATGTTGAAAACCAAACGATCGATTAAGAAAGTGGTTGAACACAAGAGAACTAAGATTTCCAAATTTTTTTTCTCTAATATTCAAGATTGAGGGAAAACATATACATATCCTGAATTTCAACAAAGCTAACTCAGAATAGAGATATGGGGAATGGATCACGTTAGGCCCAAACTCCATTGGTAAAATATTGACTTTTAGCTAAATAAATTATTATGGCAATTGGAAATTAAATAAGTGATATGGACCATATGATTTGACGATGTTAAAGAAAGCAGAAAATAGCTTGCACAAATGGTCAAGATAGGAAAAATGTAAGTATCTGTCTTCCAAGTATAAATATCAATTCTTAGAGAGAAAATAATTGATTAGGAAGGATAATGATCGAAGCCAAACTAAGTAAAAATCTTCTAGTCCCTATTTCATGGCTATTCAATATTCGGTGATTGAGAGAAGAATATTGAGGGAAAACTAACTCGAGATTAATATATAGATATTTGAGTGAGAGATTATTTTAAACTATAATAATTCTTTAGTTTAAAGGAATTATAAGTGATACAACTTACGATATGTCGATGCTTAGGAAGGTACAAATGATCAAGATTATGAAGAAAATGATGAAGACAATAGAAATATAAACTTTAATTTCTTTCTCTCTCTAATATTCAAAGATTGTGGGGAAAACACACATATATATCTTGAAAATTAACTCAGAATGAGTGAATGCATGGATAATTGAGTTAGGTCCAAACTCAATAGATGGGAACAAAATATACTCTCTTTAACGAAATAATTACCTGTGGTCAATGGAATAAATAAGTAATACGTATGGTATGTAGGTTATTAGAGGGAAAATACAATCACACCATAATAGATATTAGGAATTCGATCCTAGAAATTTCTAATTCACCAGGCGAATATTCTATCCATCTTGATCCTACCAACGTATCAACCACTACATCAATTCATTCTGTGAGTATTCCTCAAGTTATCTAATAGGGTTTAGAATTAACTAAATTCTTGGCTAAATCACATGGCCGATGTATCAACCTTAACTACCCAATAGTCAGATTAATAAGGGACTCCTACTCCTAACCATTCTCCTAGATCATTTCAATCCTAATTGTGAATGAGCATTTCCTAGTCGCAGGCTCGCAATAGTACGACTAACTTAAGTACTATCACGAGTTCGCAATCTTTTGCGAAGATGGACCTGCATGGGCCACCACAAAAACTTGTCACGACCCGCACCCGTTTTTTAAACGGATGCAAGCGCGTGTCCAAGCCAGCCTACGCCGCAGTGTCGGCGGTAGAACGCTGTCTAGCTACAATGCTCAATATCACCTAAAAGAATACTTTATTTGCTTGTTCACAAAACTAAATTAATTACAATATTTACAAGTTTATATTGAATACAAGGTACAATGTCTCACAAAATTATAAAAAGATAACTACATGAATACTAAACTATTTAACTAGCCTCTAGGTTTGGCCTCCGCATATACCCATGTCTCCTGAATCCGATGTTAAAGGCAGCCATGACTAATTTGTAAAATTTTGGTTTCCAGTCAGGAATGGAACGAGTATAATTCACTGAATGCAGTTCCCATATATAAAAATAACTATACAACAGAGGTTAGCCTTTAAATATATGATTAAAAAAATAAAGAATGACATAACAAAAACTGAATACAAAAAGACAGTAAATGAAATACAAAGAAAATACTCACCGACTGACTGACTGACTGAAGTACCTTTGATATGTGACCGGTCTCGAGTCAATTACACGACACTATCTACGATATTTATACTGTATAATGTAACAATGTCTACACGGTATAATGTAATAATGAATCACTGTCTACACGGTATAATACAATAATAAATTACTGTCTACACGGTATACACTGTATAAGGTCAGATCACACATCCTTGGTACTTCACCTTCCCGACATGACAAAATGTAACAACATAAAGACGGAAATCACATATCTATTGACTAGCAATGAGGTATAGTAAAGAACAATATCGAAAACAAAACAATAAACTGTACTCGCCTGTGGTCATTTGCTGATGAAATCGATAATACCATTGTGTCTTTGATCAACCTATGTTTGATATGAAGGCGTTCGGGTTCGACAAGAAAAGTAGAAAATGCGATTAGTCCCGATTTGAGATTTGATCTTCGAAAGAAAAATTCATAAATACTACATATAGCTAATTTAGGAAAATAATCTATAATATTAAAATAGTTTTAAATAAATATTCTAGGAAAATACTTTAAGGATAAAACCTAATTATAAATATATTAGAAGTATAATAGGTAAACTTATTTAAGAAAATATTTATTTTGTAGTACTTACATAAAACGGTTGGAGATATATATATATAATATATATATATATATATATATATATATATATATATATATATATATATATATATATATATATATATATGTACTCAAAAAAAAAAAAATATATATATATATATATATATATATATATATATATATATATATATATATATATATATATATATATATATATATATATATTTTTTTTTTTTTTTGAGTACATATAAAAAAAAAAAAAAAAAAATATATATATATATATATATATATATATATATATATACTCAAAAATAATGATTAAAACTATAACCAGAGATAATGTGGAGGTATATATTGAGCCCATGCCTCCAAATAATGTATAAGACATAGGTCCCAAACTATTATTATTATATATATATATATAAATGACCCCAAGTCAAACATAAAGTGTATTCATATAACCTATTTAATTATAAGCCCAAACAATAAACAGAGTATAACAATCCAAAAATAAATTCTCCTAGTAGGCTAGAACTTTAATTTGATCAACATAAGTTTGAGGCTAAAAAAAAACCATAACTAAAGTACCACAAATTGACCTATTAACATTAGGGCTTCTAATCCCATTACTGGTAGGGTTCATACCCAAAATATATTTTATCACCATTACAATTTCTTGGAATTTACTTAATATACATTGAAGAAAGTATTTATGACAAGTAATAATGGTTAATCTAATACTAATACATATGTACTAATACAAGGTACCAATACATGCTGTAATAAATATTATAACTAAAATGATTATAAAAAAATAAACCAAAATTATAATAATCCCTCTCCCCTTTTTCCCCAACTCACTAATCCCAGCACAATGGGAACCATTGTTCCCATTGAAGAAGAGAGACAGAGAGTCAAAATGAGGAGGGGGAGAATGATGGAAGGAAGAGGCTGGTTCTCACCGGAGGACTTCTGTGCCGTCGACTCGCACACGGATCAGAGGCGCTGCTCGCGACGGAGTGGGGAGCAAGGCGGAGCGGCTGACGCGCCTCTAGAGTGGCTCGCCGGTGGAGGAGCACGCGATTTCGGCCAGAGGCGGTGATTGATGGCAGTTGCCGGGGGATGGTTCCAGAGGTTTGCTTAGGATTTGTTTTGTTGTTTTGTTTTTTGGGTGTGTCGGTGTGTCCGGTATACTGGACACAAGATAGTGTGTACTGTAATATGGACACAATAATGGATACGGCACCCGGGGTCGGACCCGAGGCCGGACACTCGGCTGATTTAAGGCTGACGGTGGTGAGCACGGACACAGACGAGGACATGATCATGTGGTGGTGACTGCTGACATCATGGGTGGTGTCGGTATTGATGATTGGTAATGGCGGTGTTTTGATGTTGAGAACGGTGGAAGCGTTGACAGTTATGTTGGGGTGGTCGGGTATCTGTGGGTAGCCGGTGTTGGTCCGGCGAGGATGGGATTTTGGTATAACGGAGATGTGATGGTGATGACAGGGTGAAACGATGGTGATTTTTGAAAAGAAACATGAGAGATTGTTATTCCATATATATTTATATAGGCCCTATGGAAAATGATAGTAACAATCTATTTTAAATTTAGATTGGGATGTGAGAGGATCATGATGGAAGTTCAATAGATTAAGAGAATCTTTTCTCTAATTTAAATCAAATAATTAGTGATACCAATAATTTAAATCAGCATTTAACATAATCAAATAATTTGGATAGAACGAATTTAAATCTGATAAATGTTTAAATCAAATATAATTTATCCCTAGATTTGAAATCATTTAAGTATTTAAATTAGTTTAATATAATCTTATACATAAATTTGAATTAAACAACATTTAGTATTTTGTCATCTAACATATTTCTAAATCAAAACAATATTATTTATCACGGTAATATAGTTAATAATATCCGATATCTTCGAATAATTTGAAACATATTCCAAAATTCTAAAAATATTTATAATTAACTAAATAATTTGTGAAATTACTATTTAATAAAATCCAAGGTAGTAACAAAATATCTTCCATAAATCTACTATATAATTTAATAAATTATTTATTACACCATACGCTCTCAAAGTATTTAAAAAAAAAACTAGTCTTTGATAGAAATTAAGGATAAAATTATTCGCAAAGTCCCGATGGAAACTATCTTCAAGCACAAATTAATAAAATTAATAATTAGGAAAATTCGGGAAGAGTAGTTACACTTACTTGATGTCTTATTAATATTGTTATACCAACTATGAATGTATCTTATAATAAAAGTAAGTACCAAAAGAATAAAATAAATGCAGCAAATGAATAAGTTCTACAGTAAGAACGTATAAGACCTACAGGTTATAAATAGTCAACTCTCCAGAAGAAGATGTCGAATAATACTAAAGATAAGGTTCATCTCTCCAGAAGAAGAGGCCAAATAATATAACACACCATAATGCACTTGAAGAAGCAGCTTCTGAAGTAGCATCTCCTGAAGAGGAAGTCCATGACGATCCAGAAGATGTCATGAACCAAAGATCCAATTTCTTAAAGTATATTGTGTCACGCCCCGCTCCCGTAGGAGCGATCGTCCTCGCTAAGGCGTGATGCCGCACGAGCCTAGATTGCGCTCGTGCAAGGCAGTTTCATAACGGCCGATTACATCGGTTGCGACGGGGTCATCGCACAGAAGTCCCAAGCAGAAATATTGAAACATGCAGCAGAAATTTGGAACAAGCACACATAAACACAGGTCATTCAAAAGAAGCTCTTTATTGATATTGAATACAAGATTACATTTGTGGGCGCAAGGCCAAATTACATGTCTCTCGTGCTCACTTTTCTCTCATTTTATAATTCACTCTGCTCTCTCTCATCTCTCGATACAATACTTGAATCCAGCAGAAGCTTTGGAAGGCGATGTCCATACATTTTGTCCTGTATAAGTCTGGAGTCCACGTGGCCGCACGCTTCGAGTCGCCAAGGAACTCCGTGCCTCGACACATCCAAGCGAGCTCCACGCCAGAAGCTTCTACCTGTGCCTGCACATGAAGACTGTATGGGTATCAGTACTCAACTGTACTGGTGTAGTGAGCTTCTCACCCACCCATACATAACCGACACGTTCATTTACTTTGTGCCTTACAAGTCCCTTTACAATTGTCTTTCTAGTCTTGTCTTAGGATCAGTTTTAAGACTTGACGTCTAACCAACTCGTTATGCGACGACATAGTCGTGCTATTATGTTAACGTGTATTTCGATCGAGGTAGTGCCTCATCGCTTTGTACTCGATTAACTTCAACTCGGGACGGTAGGGTCGTGCCGTGACTTTAACTTGATCTCGTGCCAATGACATCAAGGGGTCGACTCGTACAGGTTGTGCCCTTAGACTTTGCCTAGACTTGTCCGTGCTTCAAAATGAGGTCGTGCCTAACAACTCCATGACTTAGCCAACTTTTACATTACGGTCCTTTCGACTTAAAGCGATGGCACTCGACTTAACTTATGCAAACTTAGGCCAACAATGCCGATACGCGAAGGCCAATACGCGAATGCCAATATTGATACGCGAAAGCCAATACTTGATACGCGAAAGCCTTGCTTAGTGCCGAAGCACGTGTCATGCTGACATAAGCTATACTCATTCCTTCCGTGCTGATACAAGGCTGGCACTAACAGGATTACATCTTGCTGACTTGATATGTCGTGCTAGACTGTCTCATGATTCGACCGACGCCGTGCTAGTACTGGACGCTATCCAAAGGTAAACACGCGGATTGCCGCTCTTGCCGACACAACTATATGAGTGGTCACTAGCAATGTCAAGCTATCTTGGACTCGGCTCGGCGGGGGTATCGGGTCGCCCTTCTATGGGTAGCTAGCCCCGGAAGCACCGATACTCCCATACGGTTATCCGGCATCCTGTTTTGAGCCGCACTCCGCTTCTCCCGGGCGAATGATCCCGGCGCCCCGGCAATCATTCGAGAAGACTACACCTTGTCGACAATTTGTCCAATGACCATGCAAGTCTCAACTCGATCTATCCAGTCCTTTCTTAACATGACCGTGCTTTCCTTCTATCTGTCGAGACACCCAAGCCGTGGGACTGATCTCGTATGTTTCCTTTCAAGACATAGCGAGACTCCCAAGCTGCGGGACCGATCTCGTATGCGGGACTTATCAAGACTAAGCGAGACTTCCAAGCTGCGGGACCGATCTCGTGTGCGGGACTTTTCAAGACTAAGCGAGACTCCCAAGTAGCGGGACCGATCTCGACGACAACCAGTCGCATGGACTTTCTTTGTTCGTGGCAAGCTTTTACTAAACCGACCGTAGCTCGTGCCTTAGACAGACCTGGTTCTATAGGTGATGCTAACGCTCAAGTCATATACTTTATACGACGAGCCTTGTTCTTAAGGGACTACGTGACTTGACAACCGCAGATAGAGCAGGACAGTGCTAGAAATAGCTTCGATAGCCCAACACAACTCTTGTCTAAATTATTCAGGCAACGACTCGATGAGCAAAGGCTATGCCGAGCTTCGTATCGAGGGAACATGCCATACACGCGTTCGACTTGAACAACCAAGTTTTTGGGTGCCTAGACTTAAGCCAACAAGCCGTGCAAGATGACTTAACTTACGGGACGTGCGAAGGCTATGCCAAGCCTTGCGGGATAGGACCGTGCATGCTTTATCAAGCATTCATGTGGGCGACGCCTATGACTTAGGCTGATTCGAGAGTTGGGGCAAAATGACGGGACCGTGCATGCTTTATCAAGTATTCACGCAGGCGACGTCTATGACTTAGGCTATTTCAAGTGTCGGAACAACTTAGCAACTTAAGCCAACTTCCTTCTTCCAAGCCACGGGATCGAAGGATCGAGTGTCATTTGAAAGCACGCTAAGCCGACTTCTATGAAGACCGTGGGACCATTTTCCAAGTTCTATGATATTCCGACCTGTCGGGATTATTCCCTTAGCAATGTGCGTTCGTAGCTTTTATATTAGCCTACTTGTACAAGTTGAAAACATGCACGTTATTATGTGAAGGCTAAGGTGAGGCAAGTTCACCGAAACTACTCCACCTGAGCGAGGAGTCACCTCGACCGAGCGAGCCTTCGAGCAGCCGTTGTAAGGCTAAGTCCGAACGCCGTCGGCGTTTCGATTCCTCCGATTGACTTTGTGGGACGGGGCACTACATCATACAGCACTCAGAACAAGTCTCGTCCTCGAGACTTTCCTGAAGGCAAGCCATCCTACCATTTCTATGGCCAAGACTTAATCGTACTCACTGCGCCTATGCGTTTCCTCAATTCTGAGCCACGCTCTCATGACTATCAATCTTTCCGTTAACATGATTTCAAGATCTCGACACTCTCCCATTTTTCAAGTCTTGCTTGAACTCAACGTATCACTTGGTTGGATCGTGCACGTATTCCAGGCGTCCCCAAAAATATATGCATTCAGCCAAGCCGCATGATAGAGAATTTGTCATTCTCACTTGAGTCGCATCGTGCACATACCCAGGCGTCCCAAAAATATATGCATGTCAGCCGAGTCTCGTGAGCAGGGTTTCCTATTCTTGATTCACTCTTTTAATCCATGCCAATCCTCAAGATCAATATTTCGATTGCTAATACTTGAAACAGGACGTATCGCCTAACCACTAGGCCATTTCTCAAGGCTAAGTTAATGTCAGGATTGGAATCATAGTTCCCCAACAATAATGCCAACACTGACCCCAATCCTAGGGTCAAACCAAAGTCGGTAGTACGGGATTTTCTACCCAAGCTCGCGTTACTCAGATTTCTAAACATCGAGCACGATCACCTATTCGCATCAATACATTCGTTGCGCGTATTCGAATCCATTCAAATCACCACTTCTAACCAATTTATGTATTCGATCACAAGGTCATCTAGCTCGATAATGTGTTGTGCCCCAATCTCACACGAGTCCGATTATCCACGGTGGTTCATGAATCACCATGCAATGCTCCCGCAAAATAATCATTCTCATCGGGGCGTAACTCTTGCTTGAGTCTAGACTAATTCACTCTCGATACGCGGATTGGACCTACGCAATCCTCAAATTCGACCGTCACACACGCTAAGTCATTTTCGAGTCCACCTTCGTGTCAAACCACAAGTCGAAGTAATCAAATTGCCACGCTATGCAAGTTCGATCACTCCCGCTGTATGAATCACCATACCAGCGCTCACGCGGAGTGACTGCCCTAAGTGGCGTGACGCATGTGCAAGGCTGGAGTTGCGCTCGCATAAGACAAGAACGTCAACGTTGTGGTTATCGACGAAGCAATCCAAACATTTCAATTTCATTCGAGTCAAGATCTCAATTAGATAGTCCGACCGTTATTCATTCAACCAAAAAATCCTCGAGTCATGTCTATCATTTCCTTGACACGTTTCAATATCCCGAGTATAGCATCCATCAGAACAATGACATTTGTACGATCGTCATTCGCCGAATCAGAGTATCCCCGAGTTATCGCATATCGATCGTTGATACGCCTCAATACCATCGACGATATGCGTAACCTGACGATCTTCCTTTGTAACCAATTTCGAGTCGTGCGACTGATGCTATTGTCCGAGTTGGATATTCTACAATCTCTTCGATATTCAAGATCAAGTTCGATCGATATTACTCGAGCTTGTTTCAAGATCGTTGTCCAAAACTCAAATCACATTTCAATTGAATCAATCCAAAATCGTATGTGTGATTTACTAGATTTCCTCGATCAAGACATACATTTTCATTCATCGTTTCGAATCATTTCCTAACTCGCGTTGCCCATTCACAAGTTGTCCGAACGACATCTCGTTCGGGACACACGAAGTCACGATCAACTAAGCGTGACACGTCCTAAGGCTTTGCACGATCGCATCGCCTCGCCGACATACTCGCCGTTACTCGTAATCCTTAATTTTGCTCGAATGATTTTCAAGACAATTCATACACCACTCAGGATTCGAGCCATCCGATCTAGTCCTCAATCACGTTCGCGTCACTCGCTAAGACATCTTTCAGATTCGTTCGACGAATCCCTAGCGTAATCGCTCACAGTCGTCTCGACGTACTAAGTTGTTCGCACTATTTCCTCAAAATCCAAGTCAATCTTCCGTGTACGCCTAAGCGTTAACTCGATAGCGTTCCTATCAATAGACACTCTAAGTGTAGCTTCGTTCTCGACTGAGCGGTATTTGATATCGCTCGCGACTCGATTGTACCATAAAGTCGAGGTGCGTGTCACGCCCCGCTCCCGTAGGAGCGATCGTCCTCGCTAAGGCGTGATGCCGCACGAGCCTAGATTGCGCTCGTGCAAGGCAATTCCATAACGGCCGATCTCATCGGCTGCGACGGGGTCGTCGCACAGAAGTCCCGTGCAGAGACATTGATTTATAGCAGCGGAATCAGAACCAAACACATGAACACAAGTCATTCCAAAGAATCTCTTTATTGATATTGAATACAAGATTACATTTGTGGGCGCAAGGCCAAATTACAATGTCTCTCGTGCTCACTTTTCTCTCATTTACAAGTCACTCTGCTCTCTCTCATCTCTCGATACAATACTTGAATCCAGCGGAAGCTTCGGAAGGCGATGTCCATATATTATGTCCTGTATAAGTCTTCAATCCACGCGGCCGCACGCTTCGAATCGCCAAGGAACTCCGTGCCTCGACGCATCCAAGCGAGCTCCGTGCCACGAGCTTTTACCTGTGCCTGCACATGAAACACTGTGTGGGTGTCAGTACCACTGTACTGGTGGAGTGAGCTCCTCGCCCACCCATACAAAACCGACACGTTTATTTTACTTTGTGCAATACAAGCCCCCCTTTTTACGATTGTCTTTCTAGTCTTGCCTTAGGATCGATTTTTAGGACCGACGCTCGACCTATTACCCAATTCACGTAATCGATCACAAGGTCGTCTGACTTTACAATACGTTGTGCCCCGATCTCATGCGAGTCAGATTATCTACGGTGGTTCATGAATCACCATGCAATGCTCCCGCGGAATAATCATTCTCATCGGGGCATAACTCTTGTTTTGGTCAAGACTAGTTCATTCACGATGCGCGGATTGGACCTACTCAATCCTCAAGTTTCATTCAATCACCAATCGCAAGACCTAACATTCTCGAGTTCTCCTTCGCATCAAGCCAACAAGTCGAGACAATCAAAGTTGTCGCGTCCTGATTTTCCAAGTTCAATCATTCCCGCGACATGAATCACCATGTCAGCGCTCACGCGGAACGATCGCCCCAAATCCGACGCAACGCATGTGCGAGGCTAGAGTTGCGCTCGCACAAGACAAGACCGTCGACGTTGTGGTTATCAACGCAACCATCAAAACACGATCACTTTTATCCAACATTCATCTCAATCAAATCCTAAGTATCGACCGACCGTGGATAACTTTCCACTGAACCAACCGTGGCTCGTGCCTCTAAACCAACTCGTGTTCTATGCAACGCTATCGCCCAAGTCATACTTCATATGATGGGCCTTGGGGTCGTGGGACTATTTATCTTGACAACCGCAGAATGAGCGGAACAGCACGTAGAATAACTTAGGTTAACCGGCATAACTTCGCCTAACTCACTCAAGCCTACAACATAACCCAAGGGACGACCAAAGGCTATGCCAAGCCTTGCGGGACAGGACCGTGCATGCTTTAACAAGTATTTGTGCGGGCGACGCCCATGACTTAGGCTAACTCTCAGCTTTTGCACCGAAGACCAACTTTCCTTCTCCCAAGCCACGGGACGAAGGACCGAGTGTCATTTTCAAAGCACGCCATGCACCAACTCTAAGCCGACAGTAGGACGTTTTCCATGTTCTAACTCGATTCAAACCGTCGGGATTATTCCCTTAGCTATGTAGATGCGTAGCTTTTATTATCAAGCCTAGCTTGTGCAAGTTGAAAACACGATTTATTATGTGAAGGCAAAGATGAGGAGAGTTCACCGAAACTACTCCACCTGAGCGATGTCTTCGAGTCGCCGTTGTAAGGCCAAGTTCGAATGCCGTCGGCGTTTCGATTCCTCCGATTGACTTTGCGGGACGGGGCACTACAACATACACCACTCAGAACAAGTCTCGTCCTCGAGACTTTCCTGAAGGCAAGCCATCCTACATTTCTATGGCCAAGACTTAGTCGTACCTAGACACGGGACTATCGCAGTCGAGCGAGATACGCCTACGCGCTTCCTTGAGTCTGAGCCACGCTCGCACTATTATCAAATATAGTACCCCGTCCCTCAAAGTCAATCGGAGGAATCGAAATGCCGACGGCATTCGAACTTGGCCTTACAACGGTGACTCGAAGACATCGCTCAGGTGGGGTAGTTTCGGTGAACTCTCCTCATCTTTGCCTTCACATAATAAATCGTGTTTTCAACTTGCACAAGTTAGGCTTGATAATAAAAGCTACGCATCCACATAGCTAAGGGAATAATCCTGACGGTTTGAATCGAGTTAGAACATGGAAAACGTCCCACTGTCGGCTTAGAGTTGGTACACGGCGTGCTTTGAAAATGACACTCGGTCCTTCGTCCCGTGGCTTGGGAGAAGGAAAGTTGGTCTTCGGTGCAAAAGCTGAGAGTTAGCCTAAGTCATGGGCGTCGCCCGCACAAATGCTTGTTAAAGCATGCACGGTCCTGTCCCGCAAGGCTTGGCATAGCCTTTGCTCGTCCCTTGGGTTATGTTGTAGGCTTGAGTGAGTTAGGCGAAGTTATGCCGGTTGACCTAAGTTATTCTACGTGCTGTCCCGCTCATTCTGCGGT
Organism: Iris pallida; assembly: GCA_029216955.1. Classification (NCBI taxonomy): domain Eukaryota; kingdom Viridiplantae; phylum Streptophyta; class Magnoliopsida; order Asparagales; family Iridaceae; genus Iris; species Iris pallida. The sequence goes on along the minus strand of JANAVB010033124.1, from coordinate 1,641 downwards.
TGTCAAGATAAATAGTCCCACGACCCCAAGGCCCATCATATGAAGTATGACTTGGGCGATAGCGTTGCATAGAACACGAGTTGGTTTAGAGGCACGAGCCATGGTTGGTTCAGTGGAAAGTTATCCACGGTCGGTCGATACTTAGGATTTGATTGAGATGAATGTTGGATAAAAGTGATCGTGTTTTGATGGTTGCGTTGATAACCACAACGTCGACGGTCTTGTCTTGTGTGAGCGCAACTCTAGCCTCGCACATGCGTTCCGTCGGATTTGGGGCGATCGTTTCGCGTGAGCGCTGACATGGTGATTCATGTCGCGGGAATGATTGAACTTGGAAAATCAGGACGTGACAACTTTGATTGTCTCGACTTGTTGGCTTGATGCGAAGAAGAACTCGAGAATGTTAGGTCTTGCGATTGGTGATTGAATAAAACTTGAGGATTGAGTAGGTCCAATCCGCACATCGTGAATGAACTAGTCTTGACCAAAATAAGAGTTATGCCCCGATGAGAATGATTATTCCGCGGGAGCGTTGCATGGTGATTCATGAACCACCGTAGATAATCTGACTCGCGTGAGATCGGGGCACAACGTATTGTAAAGTCAGACGACCTTGTGATCGATTACGTGAATTGGGTAATAGGCCGAGCGTCGGTCCTAAAATCGATCCTAAGGCAAGACTAGAAAGACAATCGTAAAAAGGGGGGCTTGTATTGCACAAAGTAAAATAAACGTGTCGGTTTTGTATGGGTGGGCGAGGAGCTCACTCCACCAGTACAGTGGTACTGACACCCACACAGTGTTTCATGTGCAGGCACAGGTAGAAGCACGTGGCGCAGAGCTCGCTTGGATGCGTCAAGGTACGGAGTTCCTTGGCGATTCGAAGCGTGCGGCCGCGTGGATTGAAGACTTATACGGGACATAATGTATGGACATCGCCTTCCGAAGCTTCCGCTGGATCGACAATATATATCGAGAGATGAGAGAGAGCTGAGCGATTTGTAATATGAGACGAGTGTATTTGAGTGATTGTAATCTTGGCCTTGTGCCCCCAATGTAACCGTTGTTTCAATATCAATAAAAGAGCTTCTTTAAATAACTTGTGTTTGTTCTAAATTTCCGCTGCGTGTTCAATGTCTCTGCTCGGGACTTCTGTGCGACGACCCCGTCGCAGCCGCTGTAATCGGCCGTTATGGAACCCGCCTTGCACGTGCGCAATCTAGGCTCGTGCGGCATCACGTCTTAGCGAGGACGATCGCTCCTACGGGAGCGGGGCGTGACAGTGCGCGACACGCGGCACAACTTAGCCGAAAGGCCGTGTGCATAGCCATCCCGTACGAACTATACTCCGAGTTTGCACGCTCATTTGCTAATGTCGACGTAGGACTAGTTGGGTACGCATGCGACTTGCTAACTTTAGCACGAGTTTTCTGTCAAGACAAGTTTGACACCGTTCACCATAAAGGCCTACCAATGTGTCCGGCGATGGCCTACCGATGCGTTCGATTGAACGCTTGCACAAGCTTTTGAAAATATTTAGACTTATTATATGGACATGCCGAGGGACATTTGAGAGAGAGCGCACACTTATTTTCCAACGATGAGCTTTCAAAACTGAAAAATTCGACGTGAAGTCCCAGG
>JANAVB010033123.1:0-10661 GCA_029216955.1 Iris pallida | reverse complement strand
GGGGGACGACGGGGGTGGGAGGGGAGGCAGGGGGTGGGAGGGGTGCTGGCGCGCGCGTGGCTACGGGGGGCGGAGTGGGGCAGCGCGCTCCGGGGCAACGGGGGTGGCGCACGTGGGGTAGCACGGGGTACAAATACAATGAGTAGTATCGGCGATATGACAAACCCTAGTTTAAGAAATAGGATATCGGCGATATCGGTAATATCAGCAGTTTCGGATCGGTAACCCAATACCTTATTATGCTTTTACAACCTTATTATGCTTTCAACCTAGGTTTACAATATCGGTAACCCAATACCTTACCCTAATAAGGTAACCCAATACCTTATCCTAATAATGTAAACCCAATACCTTAGCCTACAATAGTCCCTGCAGGGGGGGATGCAGGTGGTCGGGGGGTGAGTGGGTGGTGGTTGGGGGGTGGGGCAGGGGGGGCGAGGGCGGCTGGGGGAGGGTTCGGGTTAGGGTTCGGGTTAGGGACATATAGTCCCTGCAGCCATTCTTCAGATACTATGGCACGACATGGTGATCGGGACATATAGTCCATACAGCCATTCGACTGGCGAGACAGAAACTATGGTACGACATGGTGATCAGGACATAGTCCCTGCAATCATTCGACTGACGAGGCAGAAACTATGTAGCCGTAGATAAAGTTGACTGTCCTCCGACCCTCATCGCTCGGCAATGATGATATGACAACCTATCACTATATCTTATATAGTAGTAGATGATGTCTTAGTATTATATTATGTGAGTTCATCTTGATTCTGTTACATTCTTCAAATACTAGATACGATAAGAACATATACTACACCATATGTACAGAACATAGATGATTCACACTAATGTAGGCTAGAATGAATTTTGGGTTGTGTTCTGAGCCATCCGTTCTCACAGTTAAAACACATAGGAATTAGTAGTGTGAGAGCGCCGGAGAGAGTGAGAGCACCGGAAGGGGGAGGAGAGTGAGTGAGAGAGTAAAATGGTATGCCATGGTGAAGTAATACTGTATTTTGGCTCCAGCTCCAGCTTCATTTGCATTAATCTACGGTACGACATGGTGATCAGGACAGTCCCTGCAGCCATTCGACTGGCGAGGCAGAAACTATGTAGCCGTAGATAAAGTTGACTGTCCTCAGACCCTCATCTCTCGGCAATGATGATACGACAACCTATCACTATATCTTATATAGTAGTAGATGATGTCTTAGTATTACATTATGTGAGTTCATCTTGATTCTGTTATATTCTTCAGATACTAGATACGATAAGAACATATACTACACCATATGTACAGAACATAGATGATTCATACTAATGTATGCTAGAATGAATCTTAGATTGTGTTCTAAGCCATCCATTCTCACACTTGGCAAAAAATCGAATTTTCTGTACTTTATCTGCTTTCGAAAATGTACTCAAATTATATGATGGTTCCTTTAGTTAGCTTTCTTATGTTACAATTATGTTATTTGTGAATATCGATCTTACCAGATGGCACCCATGACCCGAGGAGCGGCACGTCGTTTGATGGAAACAGTGAATGCTGAGGTGGCTCCTCCTACTATTAAGAAAGAAGTGGCACCGGTAGCTAGTAAGACCGGGAGTTCTGTTCATCCAGCACCGGTAGCTAGTGAGACCGGGAGTTCTATTCATGTAGCACTTGCAAGGGACTATATCTCTCCTCACGCCATCGATCCCACTTATTCGAGGTGGTTGCGTGATCGTATCAATGAGTGTTTGCGTGAGCTGCGTGGTTTTCATTAGTTATTAGTACTTATTTGTATTGGACTATTTGTATTGGGTCATTTATGTATTAGACTATTTGTATTGGACTATATATATGAATTAGTACTGTGTCAATCTCTGGATTGTATTGGACTACGACATGGTGATCAGGACATAGTCTCTGCAGCCATTCGACTGGCGAGGCAAAAACTATGTAGCCGTAGATGAAGTTGACTGTCCTTTGACCCTCATTCCTCGATAATGATGATACGACAACCAACCAGAGAGGATACTCTGAGAGATCCATCTGAGTAGGACGTATACTATGAGAGATCACCATTACAAGAATGATAACAGTAGTGGGATTGAGTGTTGGAGGAGATATTATCAGAGTATACGTCCTACTCAAATGGGTCTCTCACCGTTACTATTTTTTCTGACAGCATGGTGGATGTGTTTTGTCAACAGATTCTTGCTTCGAGCTAAAACATTGCCCCGGAGCTCAAGTGGATATCCTTCGTGTAGAGCTCGAGAGAGAGGTACTTTGACAAAGGAGACCACCATGCTGTCAGGAACCTCTCACTCGAGCTCTACACGAAGGATGTCCACTTGAACTCCAGGACAAAGTTTTGGCTCGGGGCAACAATTTGTTGACGGAGCACATCCACCATGATGTCAGAAAAAATAGTAACCGTGAGAGACCCATCTGAGTAGGACGTATACTCTGATAATATCTCCTCCAACACTCAATCCCACTGCGGATATCATTCTTGTAAAGGTAATCTCTCAGAGTATACATCCTACTCAGATGGATCTCTCAGAGTATCCTTTCCAGTTGGGTTGTGTTCTGAGCCATCCGTTCTCACACTTAAAACACATATGAATTAGAATTGTGTTTTGTATTTTCGACGGACCCAGGGATTGGATTCTGTAATTTGTATTTTGATTTCTGTATTTTGGCTCCAGCTCCATTTGTATTAATCTACGGTACGACATGGTGATCAGGACATAGTCCCTGCAGCCATTCGATTGCGAGGCAGAAACTATGTAGCCGTAGATAAAGTTGACTGTCCTCCGACCCTCATCCCTCGGCAATGATGATACGACAACCTATCATTATATCTTATATAGTAGTAGATGATGTTTTAGTATTATATTATGTGAGTTCATCTTGATTCTGTTATATCCTTCAGATACTAGATACGATAAGAACATATACTACACCATATGTACAGAACATAGATGATTCATACTAATGTATGCTAGAATGAATTTTGGGTTGTGTTCTGAGCCATCCGTTCTCACACTTGGAGATAAATCGAATTTTTGCTATTTTATCTGACGTATAAATACCGCTCGAGTGAGCCAAAGGCATGCAGCTACTTCCCTTCCTCCATTCCCCCTCTCCCTCTCTCATGCTATCAACGTCACAACTTTTCCAGTGCTGCTCCCTCTAATGATGATGAACGCAAAAATAAAAGACCCCCCTCTCATTCCTCACTCTTCACAGTTCTCACAACAGAAAGGATCAGTGCTTTCTAGTTCTCTTCCATCCATCAATTCCTCCATTCTGATCAAGCATCTTCCTTCTCCTCTCCTCCACCATGGCTCTGGACCTATCTGCTCCTCCCTACTTCCCTTCTTCTTATTTGACTCTCTCAGCCGCATATGGTATCCACCTCAAGTGTAGAGTCGGGGAGAAAAAGTGGATAGGAAGAGGAGGGGGAAGCAGCACAGCAGGCGGCATGACCCAGAGGAAGTACATAGGTTTTCTTCAACATCCGTAGGAGAAATATAAGGATATATCTTTTCACAACATGTCACCTTGTCAAAGACCCTTAATGTGAATATCATGTTACCGCAGTGTCGGAAGACTAACATGTCATAATTTTTTAAGCTGTATGTTTTGACATAATGCTCCCAACTCTTTCCTCCTATGTAGTAATCTTGCATTACTACATAGGAGGAAAGAGTTGGGAGGATTATGTCAAAACACACGGCTTAGAAAATTATGACATGTTAGTTTTTCGACACCGCGGTAACATGGTTGTCACATTAAGTGTCTTTGACAAGGTGACATGTTATGAAAAGATATATCCTTATAGTTCTCCTACGGATGTTGAAGAAAACCTCTGTACTTCCTCCGGGTCATGTCGCCGGCTGTGCTGCTTCCCCCGCCTCTTCCTGCCCACTTCTTCTCCCTCGACTCTATACTTGAGGTGAATATCATATGTGGCTGAGAGAGTCAAATAAGATGAAGGGAAGTAGGGAGGAGCAGATGGGTCCAGAGCCGTGGTGGAGGAGAAGAGAAGGAAGATGCTTGATCAGAACGGAGGAATTGATAGATAGAAGAGAACTAGAAAGCACTGATCCTTCCTGTTATGAGAACTGTGAAGAGTGAGAAAGGAGAGGGGGGTCTTTGATTTTTGCGTTCATCATCATTAGAGGGAGCAGTACTGGAAAAGTTGTGACGTTGATAGCATGAGAGAGGGAGAGGGTGAATGGAGGAAGGGAAGTGGCTGCATGCCTTTGGCTCACTCGAGCGGTATTTGTGCGTCATCTGGTGGCGCTCCTCCAGCTCCGGGTCCAGCTCCAGGCGATAAGTAGTTTCATTTTTGTATTTTTGTACTGTACTATATTTTTGACTTTGTACGTATTTGGGGATATTCAGTTTTTTCGTTGAGGATACTGAGTTTGTACGTATTTGCGGATATTGATTTAGTTTGTTGAGGATATTATATATTGACATTGTTCATTGCGGATAATATTTTTTTTTATATTTTTTGTATATTCTGGAATGTATTGTGCGTGCCGGTGTTGAGTCTTCCACCGAGGGAGTCGGCGAACCCAGTGATTGAATTCTCTATTTTGTATTTTAGATTTTGTATTTTTGGCTCCAGCTCCAGCTCCAGCTCCATTTACATTAATCTACGGTACGACATGGTGATCAGAACATAGTCCCTGCAGCCATTCGACTGGCGAGACAGAAACTATGTAGCCGTAGATAAAGTTAATTGTCCTTCGACCCTCATCCCTCGGCAATGATGATACGACAACCTATCGCTATATCTTATATAGTAGTAGATGATGTTTTAGTATTACATTATGTGAGTTATTCTTGATTCTGTTATATCCTTCAGATACTAGATACGATAAGAACATATACTACACCATATGTACAGAACATAGATGATTCATACTAATGTATGCTAGAATGAATTTTGGGTTGTGTTCTGAGCCATCCGTTCTCACACTTAAAACACATAGGAATTAGTAGTATGAGAGCACCGGAGAGAGCGAGAGCGCCGGAGGGGAGAGGAGAGAGAGTGAGAGAGTAAAATGGTACGACATGGTGAATTAGTACTGTATTTTGGCTCCAGCTCCAGCTCCATTTGTATTAATCTACGGTACGACATGGTGATCAGGACATAGTCCCTGCAGCCATTCGACTGGCGAGGCAAAAACTATGTATCCGTATATAAAGTTGACTGTCCTTTGACCCTCATCCCTCGGCAATGATGATACGACAACCTATCACTAATCTTATATAGTAGTAGATGATGTTTTAGTATTACATTATGTGAGTTCACCTTAATTCTGTTATATCCTTCAGATACTAGATACGATAAGGACATATACTACACCATATGTACAGAACATAGATGATTCACACTAATGTATGCTAGAATGAATTTTGGATTGTGTTCTGAGCCATCCGTTCTCACACTTGGAGATAAATCGTGTTTTTGCTATTTTATCTGATGCACAAATACCGCTCGAGTGAGCCAAAGGCATGCAGCCACTTCCTTCCCTCCACCACCGTACTTAGTGGAGGAGTATATTCGTCGGTCGCTGCAGGGATTACCACCACCGGGCAATCAAACTCCTCCTCCTCCTTAAAGTATTATAATTAAGAAAATTTGGAATATTTGTGGGAATTTTGGAATATTTGTGCTATGATCGGATTATAACGACGGATATTAGGTTACTCTTCAGGATAATTGATGTCTATTTTATATTAATTTGGTTTGGTCTATATGATTCTTGGATAATTGGTGTGCATTAAATTCGTATGTGCATATTTGGTCTATGTGATTCTTGGATAATTGGTGTGCATTGTATATTTGGTCTATGTGATTGTTGGATAATTGGTGTGCATTATATATTGGTTTGGTTTACGCATATTTTTGTGAACAGAGAAAGTGCTGCAATTTTATTTCAAAAAATATCATTTAGCGACGGACTAGTGACCGTTTAGCGACGAATATTTCCAGTTTCTGACTACTTTTTGACGGAATTTCTGTCGCTAACTGGAGATTTAAAACTGTTTCCCGGTAGCGACGGATGGTCGACGGAATATCCGTCGGCAACGTTCTGGTGGTATATAGTTTGACGGAATAGCGACGAAAAATCCGTCGACAAGGTTCAGGAAAAGCTTGACATTTCCAGAATATTGGCGACGGAAAATCAGCCACAAATCAGTCGCTGTCTCGACGGTGTCGCGACGGAAATCCGTCGCCAAGGTTCTGGAAATGTCAAGCATTTCCAGAACATGGTCGACGGATAATCCGTTAGTATTCCGTCGCTAATCTGTCCTTTGTTAGCGACGACGATCGACGGACTAGCGACGGAACGATACCCTCTGATACACTTTTACGACTGTTTACCGACGGACTATCCGTCGCTAGCATCTACACAGTTAAGTATTTAATACTTGAAATGGACGAAAGCCCGTCGGAAAGTCGTCGCTAATGCATCATATTGTGAAGACGAAAAGCCGTCGTTATTTCGTCCCTCTTCGACTACTTAGCGACAGATCATTATTAGCGACGAGCTGATTGTCGACGAATTATTTTGGCCAAGATCCTTCAGTGATCGGTCGCTAATACTGATTGCCGACGGATGGGCGACGGATGTGGCCGTCGCTGACATGACATATTTTGGTAGTGTATCTATTGAATACATTATAACCTATATTGCTCTAAATAGGACCTTGTGACTTCGTTTCGGACATCTGTATACATCAGTCACTCAGGGTATCAGGCGAGTACATTTTCTGATAGTTGTTTCTATTTACTTGATGATTTCTGTGATTCAACTTATAGTATAGTTCTATTTGATTCTGTTACAAGCACGGATTGATATTTCTAGATTCATGCATGCGACACACTGACTTTACTTGTCTAGCCTCTATTACAAGAATTTCTTACAAGTATTATCATGTTCTGGCTAGACTAGTTCTCGATTTACGTGTCGAATTATGGATCTCACTTGTACTTGTCATGAGGGAAAATATTTGAGTAGACATGTAAATATTTCCCAAATACAAGAAGCTCCACAATGAAGCATACAAGAAGAATAGACATCCCACACTTGGCTAGGTATGAGATGTACCAGATTTACCTATAGACGTTTACATGTCGATCTCATTATTTTAAAACACATTTTGGTCTTGTCTAGACTCATACAAGAACCTTACAAGAATTATCTCCAAGAATTAGCTTACAAGAATCATTTGACAAGAATTACTTGTTGGTCTCGCACTGAAATCACACTTGTCTTACATTGTACAGTCTGGACTTATATCATGTTACTCTAGTTCAGCTAGCTTGTGTTACAGTCTTCCTTGCCATGTTTCTTCTCCTTTTTTGTTACTTTACTTCTCTTGTACTTTAATTGTTGTTCTATATTATCACCTGTATAGAAACTTCCATGTTCATCAATATAACGGTATATAACTGCTTTATCATCTTTATCTTTTACTTGGGACTGCCTTAGGAGTTGTGTTCGTTCCAATCCTGACTGGATACGTTGAAAATATTACAGATGTTTGCCCTAAGCACACTTGCCCGACTTGCTTGGGATCCAGAGATAGAATAGCTACCTTGGGCCCCAACTCTCAGGAGAGATCGGGAGACTAGCTAGTAGACTTGGTTTAGATTTCATGTTTAGAACTTGAATTATAATAAGTTGAGATTTGACTTTATTTTGAGATTGTATGAGATATTATTATTTACTAGTTTTATTTGTTGTTGTTGTTGGTCTTAGTTATAAACTTCTGTGTTATCTTATCGTGCTTTAGATTGCTTTAGACTGTGATTGAGTATTATCATATCTTATACTTGTCCTTCGTTCGGAGTTAAGATCTTGACAAGTACATTATATACCTCCGTGCGAAGATGACAAGTACTTTAATATTGTGTCCAGATGTTGTATGTTATAGACGACCTATACAGCGTTCTACCACCGACACTGCGGCATAGGCTGGACGTACCCACGTTCTCGTGCCCCTACTTCGGCTGCGTGTCTTGACACGTTTTTGTGGTATCCCATGCAGGTCATAATGTGGTATATTGGTACATTTTTCGATATTGGTACAAGATACCTTACCTTGGTATCTTGTATTCCACTACGACATCGCACTAATTACGTCCTCAACTTTTCCCATGGTAAAGATATATGAAAATTTCAAAAAATTTAAAGTGTAGATGACAAATGTAGATACGAGATAGTTGATAATTAAGACAAGGGAATAATGGTAAGATGAGAAAATCATCATACGATAAGGAAAAATGATAAGACAAGAAATAATGGTAGGAATATGAGATGTTGGCCATTTAGATAAAAATTTGGGATAAATATATGACTGAGATTGGAAATAAAATCAAGAGACCAGTATTATCAATTGGGAAAAAATGATTACACTTGGAGAATTATTTTGAGTATGGATTGTTTTAGGAGGAACGAAGAATGATTTCGAGAATTGGAATGTGCAAGAAACAGTAATATTTTATAGTTGTATTTTTATAGATGATGAGGATATTCAAGGACGACTGGATTTTGAGAACCTAAATATTTTTAATTTAGTGATTCTTGAGATGTTTTATTTTGAATTAAGGCAAGATACTAAATTTAGGAATTCAAGATACATGGAAAGGATATTATGATTGCATGCAATGATGATGCTAAATTAAATAAGTATTGGTAAAGAATGACTGAGAACTAGTAAAAAAAAATTTGAGTTATAAGAAAATCTAGAGATTTTGTAAGACTAACAAATTTAAGAAGGGTGATATCTGAAGGTACAATTGAAAGGTATGTAGGGGTTGATTTATATAATGAGGAATGAATTTTAAGTTGTAGTGGCATTAATAGAAGGAGTATAGATTTGGACAATGTCCAAGAATTTTATAAATTTTGATACAAAGATTAAATTTAAATTTAGGACAATGTAAAGGAATTTGGACTTTCAAGATGACTAAGTCGAAAGGATTACAAATTCAGTGAAAAAGAAAGAAAAGACTAATCGGAAAGAATATGCTTCATGAGTGGTCATCTTCATTACTGAAAATTTTGCATCTTGGTAGTAGTTGAGCAGAGCGAGATGATTACCCTGACTTTCTTCTACAAATCCTACATTTTGGTTTTCTATCATATCAGAAGAAATTTATTTCCTTATCCTTGAATTGTTTCTTAATTTCAATATCATTAAGATTTTGATCCCCTCTGATTATGACCAATCGATTTTGGTCATCTTGTTTGTCATGTGTCACGACCCGCACCCACTGTGAGGGTACGAGAACGTAACAACGCCCAGCCTACGCCGCAGTGTCGGCGGTAGAACGCTGTCCTAGGTCAACATACATCTAGCAATATAATAATAAGCAGTAAATGAACTTAATCACAACTAAGGAGGAAGAAAACATGATATGATATAGAACTCAAGGAAATACTGAATATAGAAAAGTCTAGGATAATATCCCAGGAAATATCCAGAGTACAAATCTCAGCTACTGAATAAGAAAGAATATATACAACTCAACATCTCTGAACAGAAGTAAAATCTAGCTAAACAGTCTCCAGACAACATGAAAATAAGATAAGGCCTAACTAAACTAGTCTAGGCAGTGGGGTGAAGTCCTCAGCTACTGCTGGATCCTCCTGAGGGTCCAGCTCACAGGTGTCATCAAGGGCTGCCCCGTAGTAGGTGTCCAGGCCAGCCTCCTTCTCGTCCTCTGTAATATTTTCAACAGGTCCAGTCAGGACAGGAGCGAGCACAGTACATCTCAACAGTTCATAGCAGGTTAAAAAATATAATCATGCAGTAAAGTAAGATATAGATACTGAAGAAATGCAGTATGTAAACAGAGAGAGAAACTGTAATGGAAATATCTACTATAAGTAGAGAGCTAATAGTGACTAGTGAGTCAGAGTAAAATATAAACATGTGAATGGCATAGGAGGTTCATGACTACAGCTAAGGGTGTGGTTCATGACTACAGCTACTTGGATAATATTCACATGTCTATTTCTACTCCCCCAACCCCAATCAATACACAAGGATCCGTTCAAGTTATGTTAAGGTTCGTGAAACTTCACATGGCTCATAAAATGAGTGGTACGTAAAGGTGATTCATGGGGGCTCTGTGAACATGAGAGTACATGTGTCACAGACGGTTCGTGAATCAGAGGAAGCATAGAGATACGTGATGGTTCGTGAAACGCACAAAAATGCTGTATCCGATGCTCCCGAGGGGGATAACATCTCATGAAAAGACCATATAGTACCAATCCGTGTGACCAATGTGACAGTATCAAGTAAAGTAATTTAAAGCAGAAAAATAATTCTAAGCAGGATATGAAATGATCAGAGAATGTACTCGCCTGTATCTGAGTGTCCGATATGAAAGGTACTGTCCAAGGAGTGGTGTCTGGCTCCTAAACAGAACAGCACAAGTCACAACAAGTCCAGAATAGCAAAATGGAGTCCTACTATGCATTCTACATGATTCTAAGTCAATCTAGGCCAAGTCAACTCTTGGTCAACTTTGGTCAACCCTAGAAGTCAAACTAGGTCAACTTTGTCTAAACTAGGCTAAATTAGTCTAATCAAGTCTAGCTTAGTCTATACTAGGACACACAGCCTATAC
>JANAVB010033122.1:0-79304 GCA_029216955.1 Iris pallida | reverse complement strand
TCTTCCTAGCTTGTGGATCCTGAACGATCGTCATGATACTCTTGGGCAAGGGTCGGTCCTGCTCCACTTGATAGTATATGAGTGCATGCAGTGACAGCCTCAAACAGTCTCAACCCAATATATCAATGGCCTCTTAGTGTGAACAATAGTGTGATGACCATATCGAGAATGTTCGAGGAGGAGATGATGCAGACCAGCACGAAACCATGATACATAAGACACGTGCACAGGGACAACAGCTGGTGGTGTCTATAAAGAGAGAGGCACCTGACAAAGATATCATGGCCAAGTTGATGATGGCTGCGGCACTGCTGTTGCTCCTCCTGCTCGAGGTCCATACATAACTAATTAATTTCTCTGATATATATGAATGATATCATAATTGTGTTTATATCAAATTTTTGGGGTCTTCTATTTGAATCAATTTATAGTTTTCCATTCACAACTCACAAAAGAATAGCTCTGTGCATGCATCATCTCAATCTCTACATGTTCTTCTACTACAGATGGATGTCTTCACTGGTTAAGGGGTGACTGGAGTAGAGGGGATAGGTAAGCATTTCTGCCACTAATTGTACTAGTAAATTCACTTGTGTTGTAAGCAAAAAAGTTTTTCTTTTTCTTCCTGATATTATTGAAAAATATTTTAAATATGTGAATACATCTGAATTAAGATTTGTTATATATATTGTTTATATTTTAATTAGAATTTATTATTGATATGTTTATATTTTAAGTAGAATTTGTTATAGATACTGGAATCTGATATACAACAATTCAAACTTAATATAATCTAACTAAATCTAGAATTTAAATTATATCCAATCTAATCAGATCTACAATTTAAAATTTAAGTGTAATCTTTTTTTTTTTTTTTAAATCACACTCACACACACAATTGGGAGGCTCGAACCTTGCCGGCCCCTCCAGGTGTCCGCTCTAATACCACTAGGCTAGAGAACTCGGACAAGTGTAATCTAATTGAATCTATAGAATTTGGATGGTGTTTAATAAATACATGCACTAGATGATATGTGCATTACAAACCATAATTATCTAATATCTTTCAAATAACAAAAAATCAAAGTGGCGCAGCGGAAGCGTGGTGGGCCCATAACCCACAGGTCCCAGGATCGAAACCTGGCTTTGATATAAATTTTTTTCCGAATTTTCAATTTTTTTTTCTTTTTCCAAGTAAATATTTACATTGTACTATATATTTTTTTTCTCTTTTCGAACATTCTACTGTAGTTTAATTAGTTACAGATGTGATTCTGACCTTGAAGTTGTTCTTTTCTTTTTTGGATTTTTCATTTGTTTTCAAATAAATATTTACATTGCATTGTAAATATTTGTAATTATTTATTTCTCTTAGCTATAGATGTGATTCTGACCTGTTCTGGGTTTGGTTTCACTGCCAACTACTCTATACTTCACTATGTTTATAAAAAAAATATTAGAAAAGTTATTTTTGCAAAAAATAAATTAGGTTTCAATTTACTTTTAATGAGTTTACATTGGCTTCTACCACAAAAGATAAGATGTTTCATATGTTACTAATCATGTTCACATGCGATTGCGATATACATAACAAAAAGAAAAAAATGATAATATAATATTATTGAAAAAATTAAATAAAAATTTAAATTATATTAAAATGGTTTAAATATAATTTTAATTAAAATTTGTTATATATATATATATGTTTAATTAATTTTGGATATATGTTTAGATAATTAATACCATGTTGTTAGTTTAAATTTGATTTGAGTATTGATTATATATTAATTTGGATTAATTATAGATATGTTTATAAGATTTTATATATATCTTGAGTGAGTTAAAAGAATTTTATGATTTTTCTAAGTAAGTATACATATGGTGATAGTTAGAAAGATTTTTTTTTTTTTAAAATTAATTACGTGTGGATATAGTACTATTGTCATGTTTTAAAGCAGCAACATGCAGAGTAACGCGAGTGATCGTTGTGGTTATCGGAGAGAGGCATAATTAGACCCGGGTGTTCCTTCCATCACGCGAGTATGATGTTCTTGTGTACATGTGCAGATTGCGGATCGAAGTGTGGGTATCGATGCAGCAAGGCGTCGAGGCAGAAGATGTGCATAAGGGCCTGCAACACCTGCTGGCTGCTGCAGTAGGTGCAGCTGCGTGCCGCCGGGGACTTCCGGCAACGAAGACGTCTGCCCTTGCTACGCCAACATGACCACCCACGGCGGACGCCACAAGTGTCCTTAGAGGCAGCACCAGAGTCACATCTCCACTGCCTTCTGATGATATTGGACTTTAAATGATATATATACAGAAATTTCAGTGCGCATACTTGGATGTTACAAATTGTAGTTCATCACAAGTAATTATCAAGGTGTCAGAAGAAGCAAATATTGAGATCAGCACAATTTTCTTCTTCTTAGAACTGATTGTGAACAATAATCAAGTGCCAATAGAAATCAAATTCACAGAAGGCGTACGAAAAAAAAAGGGCATTATTGGTTGTAGTATTGATTCTTATGTGCGTGCAGCATCAACTAGACTTTGGTAAAATCAGGAAGAAGCCATCATTATTGGTTTGGTAGATTAGATCAAGACAGGTAAATATAATACATAAATAATTTGGAAAAGTAGCACCAAAGTTGTTGTAGTATAGTGGTGAGTATTCCCGCCTGTCACGTGGGTGACCCGGGTTCGATCCCCGGCAACGGCGTTTAAAAGAATTTTTTCTTTTCAAAACTTTTTCTCTCCTCAGTTTCTTTTCCTATGTCTTTTTTGAAAATAATCAAGGAACTGGCAACAAACAAACCGTTTATCAACCAATCGATTTCTCACATCGTTATTTTTTTTGGATATTCTAACTGATAAGGGCTAAACATATTTCATTTCCTTTTATAACAACAAAAGAAAAGAAAATTTCAAGGGCCATGTCTATCTTCAAAAGAGTAAATATATTCAAAAAAGAAAAAGTTGTCAATGAAGCAGCAAGAAATAAAAACAGGTTGTTTGAATCATTCTGTTTTTTTTTCCTTTTCTGTATAAGGGTCATGTCCTATATAACATTAACAAAAAGGATATATATTTTTTTCAAAATCGTAGCCCATATTTGTTTATGTTTAGTTTACCTTCCGTTTTAGTTGGCTCCTTTAACTAACTACTGTCTTATTGCTTCTCATAATTAAAGCATATATTGGTCTACGTTGGATATGTTCAAACCACCAAAGGTGATTTTCTATCTTGATGTCCTATAATTAATTGGTGTAACATCGGGTAAAGTGCATTTAAACCCTCCCTAGATTTGTCTCGTTTGCAAAATAAGAACTTTTAGAAAACTCAGTCTGCACCTCCTTAGATTTTCCGCGGGAGCAAAAAGGTCCTTACCGTCAATTAACCGTTAGAAATGGTCGTTAACAGCATTTAAAAAAAAAAAACCTAAACTACCCTTCCCCCTTCCCTACCAGCCCCCCTCCCACACCAGCCCCTCCCATTCTCACCGCCGGCCAGCCTCGTCCCCCGACCCGCCCCCCCTCCTCCCTCCACCGACGACCCGCCCTCCGACCTCTCCCCCCTCCTTCCTCCGCCGGCGACCCGCCCTTCGACCCGTCCCCCCCTCCTCCCTCCATCGGCAACCCGCCCCCCGACCCCCCCTCCTCCCTCCGCCGGCGACCCGCCCCCCGACCTCTTCCCCCCTCCTCCCTCCGCCGACGACTCGTCCCCCGACCCCCCCTCCTCCCTCCGCCGGCCAGCCACGACCCCCCCACCACCACCGGAGAGTGAGAGGGGAGGAGAGTGAGGAGGAGTAAAATCGTCTTTTTACACGTATTTTAACACCTATTAACGAAAAATGGACAATTTGAGCAAAAATGAAAATATGGGAGTTAGATTCAAACTGTGAGTCTTTAATTGTATTTTCGTAACATCTAAGGAGGGTTTAAATGCACTTTACCCGTGTAACCTCTAACTTCCCTGACGACTACGCTCATTTATTATTCTGTGTTTTAATGTGTTATCACTCATCCATCTATCTTAGTACTCTCATGATTTGAATTTGGACCTTTACTTATGTTTTGTCCCAGACTACAAACGCGATTCAATAGATGGCTGACAAAATAGATAGCATTCACCATTCCAAGTTGCCATACCATCAATTTAACATACCGACGCTCTCAGATTGTACTCTTAAGCAGGGTCCCTAACTGTTACTGAGTTATATTTTTCTCCTACAAACCGACATCTATAGCAATATACGATATTACATAATACTCCACTAACAAAAAAAAATTTTGTGATCGCACCTTAAAGAATCAACTTACCAATATCCCAAACATGGTCATTCTCAACGCCATCACCAATTAATAAAACATACGATAGCCTCCTAGAAAATATTTATGGACTTATTGTATTTGTCAATATCAAAGAGTTGAATTTATGATCTATGATACGTCTTCGGGATTGAAACGAATCAAGGGAGGGGCCAAAGAAAACGAAACCTTTGTCCCCTCTTGAAGGATCATAAAAATTATCACTGGATTTGATATCATACAAATCAAAATTACACTCGTACAGCCTTAATTATATTTTTACAGGATGAACTTGTCCATTAACAAAATCGACTGAATTAAAGGACAACTAAAATTAGCTCCGGGATAGGGCAAGCCAACCCTCCGGGCCTGCCTTGATCATAAGCAAAAGAAGCAAGTATTGAGAATTAGCACAATTTTTCTTCTTCTTAGAACTTGACGGTGAACAATAATCAAGTGCCAATAGAAATTTTAAAAAAAATGCATTATACTTGAATACCAACCCTCCTCTATTCATAGAGAGACATCTACTAATTATATATGTTGCAACCTATGATACGGAGGGACGGACAGATATATAATATTTAATCAATTTTGAGTATATTTAGGCTTTTTATATGGGCACATCAATATGTTATCAAGGCTAGCCCGGATTGTGGCTAGCCCAAATTTTTTTTTCTTTTGAAAGAGGCTAGCCCAATATTTTGATTGGGGCTGTCCCAAATTTCCCTCCTCCCCCCAAACCCATCTCAACTTCTCAACTTTTCTCTCTCTTCCGTCTGAACTCCTCTCTCTTTCAAAACTGTCATCCCGCTCACCCGTCTCTCTCTTCCACTCCATCTCCTCCGACTGAGTCGAAGCAAGGTCGTCGACTTCTCGTCCGACCTCCTCCTCTTTCCCGAACAAGGGCAATGGCACCGAAAACTTCCTCGCAAACAAGGTACCCATTGTTTCTTAAAAAATTTCTATCCGAAACCCTAGAATTAATCTCGTCCGCCCTCCTCCGCTTTATGTTTCATTCATTGTTTTAGATTCATCGAACTCCATATAATCCTCACTATAATCCTCAAAATAGCACTCACGAACATAAGAATTTCTATGTCGATGTGGACTGCCCATTCCTCTAGCAGTCAATTCATTAACCTGGACTGCCAGAAGAATGGACAGTTCGCAGTTACGCAGGCTATGGCTTAGACTGCCCAACTCTCTAGCAGTCCAGACTGAAAGTTGGACTGCCAGAAGAATGGGCAGTCCAAGTCACAGCATGTGTAACTTTGGACTGCCCATTCTTATGGCAGTCCAACATCTATGTCGGACTGCCAGAAGAATGGGTAGTCCAAAGTTATACATGCTGTGACTTGGACTGTCCATTCTTCTGGCAATCCAACTTTCAGTCTGGACTGCCACAAAGTTGGGCAGTCCAAAACTAAACATGCTCTGACCTGAACGAATGTTGGGCAGTCCATAGTTATTATTTTAATATCTAATTAAGATTAAATATTAGTCATGAGAAGAAGAGAAAGGAGAAGGACGTTGAGGCCGTGCCTGAAAGAAAACGTCCGACAGCATCAGATCGCAAGGCGCGTGTAGCTGGTAGAGTTTTTGAGAAAGCACTAATAATCAGAGAAGCAGAACCAGCCTCACAGATAAGGACCCGTAGAACGAAACATGTTGTAATTCGTTTGAAGAAGCCGATGAATCGTCGTGATGATTCATCTTCTGATGATGATGTACCCGTTGCTCGAAAGAGAGCTGACGATGGATCCGGTCCATTCGGTCCTGCTGCTGCAGTCGAGAAAACGGAAGATACTGGCCTAATTGGTTGCTCGATATTGACGTCAATCGAGAACCACATTTCTAATCAGATCTGGAAGGATCCGGTAAAATACTCGTATTAATTATTATCCATATTAATTATTAAAAAAATACTTGTACTTAATATCGGAAGTTTTTTTGTAAATTTTTTATTTGCAGAAAAGCTCGCGCCTTTTGAGGGTAATAAACCATGCGAAGATGTGCAGTACGTGGTGATTTGATAAGTTGAAAGAGAGTGTGAAGGCCAAAATCACCCCCACCGGATTGTAAAATTTGGCAAAATACTCGTATCAGATATTGGACCACGCAATGATATCTGCGTTTGTGGAGCGTTGGCATCCAGAAACCAATAGTTTCCATTTCGCAGACGGGGAGTTGACAATCACCTTTGATGATGTGTACCACATTTTGGGACTTATAGTTGACGGTCGTTAAATGGCCATGGATTATTCTGAGGGTGACTTCGAGATGTATGATGAGCTTGCGGGACTGGTCGCCAATTCTCTTGGGGTTGAGACAGAGACTTTCGTCGGCCTTCCCGAATTTAAGAAGTCACATAGAGTTTCGTTAAATTTTTTGAGGAATACATTCTATTCCGACGACTCCGACGACGACGACGACGATGGTAGTGACGATTCTGTGGCCCAGGCATACATACAGTTTATCCTAGGAGCCATCGGCGTTACCGACAAGTCCGGGACCACGATACATGTCAAATATCTAAACAATCTTACGGACTTGAATATTGTGGATGAAGTATCATTCGGAAGTGGTATCCTAGCACATCTCTACCGCGAGCTTGGTGCTGCATCTCGAGTCGAGTCGAAGATAATAGCTGGTTGCCAGACTCTGCTCCTTGTAAGCAAATAATGCCCTATAGTGTTTATAGGTAGTATAAAATTCTTTTGATAACGATGACATTATTATATTTTACATTTACAGGCGTGGATATACGAGCATTTTTCGACGCTGAAGAGGGCGACTCTTAATAGAGATTATGATAAGCAGATGCCTAGGATGTGTAAATGGAATCCGGCTAAGATAGATACTAGACATCCACATATGTTGGCAACCCTACGTGTCGCTCTAGAAGATATGAAGGCGAAGGAGGTGAAACAATTTGCACTATTTAGAGACATTAAGTTAAAGTAGCATTTACGTACTACTATAGTTTTTCACATTGATTAATAATTCCTCAAGTAATGATTACATATTGTAGATTATTTGGGATCCATATCGGGATATGCGAAATACTACTCGTGCGGTGCAACCGGTTGTACTATTTAGAGGCCCGATATTTTGTCATGAAACTGAGGAGCCTGACATCCCAGACCGAGTGCTTCGTCAGTTTAGTTACGTACAGACTATCCCTAGCTCTTTAAAATTTAGGACTGCTGCTAAAGGGAAGAATGCAAGGACTTATGTCCCGCCGTACTACCCTTGGGGTTCTATGTTTTTATTGAGTGGCAACGTCATGTTGTCGGTGAAACCATACGAACTCCGGCCGTGGAGATGTAGGATTATAGTGAGGATTATATGGAGTATTATGTGGCTATCGGACATGGAATGATGTTGGATCCGGATAAGCGAAGTGCTAAAGTGCCGGTAGCAGCTCCTCTACCATCCAAGTCAGTACTATATGAAGCACTACAGAAGATGGTAAGTGTCTGTAACCCAGTCTCGTATTGATTAGTATCAGTACCTTAAGTTATAATTTTTATTCATACATGCAGGCTAAGAAAGTTAAGAAGTTAGGGAAAAGTTTGATCATATACAAGGGCGAGAATTACAAAGATGTTGGCCTGCAGATGCAAAACATCACAGATGATTATCCATTTTTCGAAGAGGAGCGACGCACGAAGAGGCGTCATGACCAAGAATGACTATGTGACTAGTATTATTGTGACTGTGACAATGTGTATGTGACTTTGTGACTCTTTACTGACTTCGTGACTATACGACTATGTAACAAGTGTACGTGCATGTGACAAGTATATGACTATGCGTATCTGAATACTCCGTGACTTTGTGTATGTGACTAGTATGACTATGCGTATCTGAATACTCCGTGACTATGTGTATGTGCAAGTATGGAGATGTTGCAAGTTTTGAGACTACTGAGACTAAGTAGAGAGAAAAGTATAGAGATGTTGCAAGTATTGAGACTCTTGTGACTATGTGCATGTGACTAGTATTTATGACTAGCTGAATTATTTTGTTGCAAGTATTGAGATGTTTCAAGTATTGAGATGTTGCAAGCATTAACATGTGGACTGTCCAATTCCTGGGCAGTCCATCTCACAGCAAATATTGAGATGGACTGCCCAGTTTCGTGGTAGTCCATATTTACATGTGGACTGCCAGAAAACTGGGCAGTCCATCTCAATACTTGCTGTGTGTTGGACTGCCCAATTTCCTGGCAGTCCACATGTTAATGTGGACTGCCAGGATCCTGGGCAGTCCAACTCACAGCAAGTACTGAGTTGGACTGCCCAGTTTCCTGGCAGTCCACATTAATATGTGGACTGCCCAATGTCTGGGTAGTCCAACTCACAGCAAGTATTGAGTTGGACTGCCCAGTTTCCTGGCAGTCCACATTTACATGTGGACTGCCAGGAAGCTGGGTAGTCCATACCAATACTTGCTGTGAGTTGGACTGCCCAGTTTTCTGGACAGTCTATATTGCAAAATTTAGTAACTAATGATACTAACGATCCAAAATGATACTCATGCATACTTGTCATATTCATCAATACTTGATAGGAAAATGATACAAAATGATACTCATCCATATTGCAACAATCATATACATGATGATACTCATCCGTATTGCAACATTCATATACAAAATGATCATCGTCTATACTTGTGACATTCTTCTATTCAAAATGATACAAACTATTACAAAATGTGATATATTGCAACGATCTTCTATACAAAATGTGATATATTGCAACATTCTTCTATACATCAGTCAATTAATACATCGTAGTGTCCCTCCGGCCTTGGTATAGGTTCCACGTAATTCGTGATCTTCTTGTAAGCATTTATAGCATCGGTGTATGGTGCTACCCAGGAGATCGATTCTTCCGAAGCATGTTTATACCAAATTGACGTAGGAGAAGGAATAGGAGAGTGACCGATCAACCGCGGGATAACGAAGTGATTTTTGTCGAGTCCAATGGTATGTAGATTGGATATACTGTACTCTGTGGAAGGAGCACACATTGGAAAGAATGTATTGTTGATGTTCTGGAAAAGAACGATAATTGGTAGCTTGTACTTGTTAGCGAATAGATATGCAGTAGATGGTACGTCCAAGTAATATTTTGGTCCAGTGGTCTGGGTATCGCACGAAATGTTTGTCAACAATTCTCCAACATGTTCTTGGCCAAGTATTTTGCTGTAGAATGGAAGACGAGACACCAACTCAGAATATAGCTCTGCTCTGACTTGTCTCCATCCGTCTTTGGGGGGGGTAGCCTAGATGTCATGCAAGCACGTGAAATCTACAATGGCCGCCTTTCGGCACATCATCTATAGACCAAATATATTCCCGTATGGCGGGCAAAAAAGCACCAATGTACACATCAAGCGCGTAACAACACTAGTTTTCTGCATCTTTCTGCGAGTAGGGAGCTTGTTCATCCTCTTCGAAATGACTACACGTTCCATGCTTCTTTCAATATGCTCAAATAGTGAGGGTTCTCGCTTAGTATCCTGGAGCTTCTTCTTATGTGTTCTTTTTGGCGGTCTACCCTTCGGAGCAATGACAATAGATGGCTCCTGTATATGACTACTTGTCGGATTGGCAAGTTCTTGGATTTTGAGCTCAATAGACCTCCTCTCAGGTTCTAGTGCGGTACACCATCTTGCATGAAGAAGTTTCATCTGTGGCATGGAAAAGAAATTATCATGAATGTCCACTATAGGCATGATCGACAGCTGTCTCCAACGTTGATCAACAACCACTACTGGAATAGGTCTACATTGACGTCGATATTCGTTGATCTCGTGTACACAAGGGAGGCCGAGACAAGTACAATATGTACAACCACATACTTCGGTATCCAACCCGACTGAATTCGTACGACCAGTCTCATGAAGTAGTAAATTCAATGCAGAGTGGGACACTACATGGATTAAATCAAACAAGAGATGTTTTTTCTTATGTCCGTACATCACAATATTGAGGCTCATCTCAAATGAAGCCTTTATCTCGTTCATGGTGGAATTGGTCATTTGATTGATTGCTTTCCAAACTAACATAAAACCCCCGACCGATTAAGGAAGATGACTTTTTAGTCTTGAATGTGATCCTTCGGCAAGGTTGGTAGTGGTCGTTGTAGAAGCATGGAATTTCAGGCGCATCTACAGGCCAGAATTCCTATGCGCTTAACACTACATGCGCCAGGGAGCTCTATCAAAGTACTTGGTACAGCAAAGAACAACAAAAAGTATAAGACATCAAAAGAAGATTTTTATTTCATATAAAAGTCTACTACATGTCTAAAAAAGGCTTTACAAAGGAGAATTTTTACAAAAAAGAAAGGTCCTAAGAATACAGCCAGGCGCAGCAAACTGCCGTGCGCCTCCCACCAGGCGCATCATCTACCAGGCGCGTCTCTTCAGCGTCTCAGTTAGTCGCGTCTCTTCAGCGTCTCAGTTATGCGCATCATGAAGTCTCAACATATGCGCTCCACTTCAAGTGCTTTGGCTAAAGGGGCAGCTTTCAACAGAACCAGAGTGGGCAGCTAAACCCACTCTAGCTGGAGAAAGAGCTCTCCAAAGCCCAAAGAAGATAAGGGCACCATAATTTCGATCTACGGCGCTTCCGAAATAACGGAGACGGGGCTCGAGCATCCCGATCTTTGGATGCAACAGGTACCTTCCGCCTTCCTCAGAAGCCTGCGACCCCGACTTTTGGATGTAACAGTCACCTTCACGAGTGCATACGAAGACAGCTCGTCGTATCTTCACCCTCGGGAGCATATCTTCAACAGAATGTACTCGAGCAAGTAAGTTCATTCGGGAAGACGTGAGAGAACGAGAAGAAAACTCTCTCCTTGCCACTATTTATATGTCGAACAAATCAAACCCATGCGCCAAGTGGCGGGCTCTCCGAATCCCGTACAATGAATTTGCATTTATAGTGATGAACCTGACCCTTCGAATTCGGCCAAGTCAAAACGGCTATTTAAAGCACTTAAAAAATGCAAAAGTCGGACTAATAAAGACGCATCATGCAAACGGATGCGCCGGTCAGAAACCGCATATCATACAGACGCGCCCGGACCAAGCGCCCCGTATGGATGCGCCCAACAAAGCACAGATCCATGCGTCCTAATCAACATATACCCGTGCGCCCAATCGACGCGTCACCCCATCAAGCAATTAATGCCAAAGTGACAGAGTTGGCAGCACATCCCCCGAGGAGTGAACGGTTGGCAGCTTTTCCAGAAGACGAAGCGTCACCGACGTCACCATCATCATTACTTTCCTCCGACGGTTACAAACCCACGTGGCCGACCAACCACTCGCATGCGCCTCAGCAGCCATACGCCCGAAGACTCGTATGTGCCTCAAAAGCCGTACGCCAGACCGATTCGTAACTCATGAAGGTTGTGAGCCAAAGTCTTCTCATGCGTCCAATCCCAGGCGCATTCTGTCAGATCACTCTCCACCAAATCCGAGATCTTTGAGCAACGGACATGCACCATGTGTCCTTTGACTCAATTCAGCCTATGAAGGGGTGCTAATCACCCAAGATTTTAGCAACTGAAAGATCCTCTCCCCTGCTACGTGCCAGCCCATAAATGCAGCATGAAGGATTTAACCCACAAATGATGGTACATCATCCATGCACCTCCCGCAGCTTCAACCACGTGGCGTCCTCACATATAGGGGCATCCTACATATGTGCGCATGAGCAGCCAGCCTGCAAGCTATAAATAGAGGGATCATTTCCTTCTTTCGGACACCTACCTACACACAGTGAGAGAGACATATACGGAGACACTCAACGTCTTCTTCCTCTCCATAAGCTTCAGCACCCAGAGCAACTTAGACCTTCAGAGAACCAAAAATCGTCGTCAAATCGTCAACGGAGTCAACGCATTACCACTCGCTCCATCGACACAGGGACCCAGATAAACAAAAGTGTACTCCTAGGACTACATATAAGTCCTACATTGTAACACTGTTCTGTTTATAATTGAAATTGCAATCAAAAGATTTTAATGGCAAACAAGCTGGCGACTCTGCTGGGGACCTCTTTCTCCACCGCTGAGAAAGCTGTGTCACAATCTGATGACGTAAAGGTGGGCTCCTCCCACAAGACGCTGGTCGTACTCCTCAATCAACAGGCGTATGAGGAGTTCATCTCTGAAGGCAGTGCAAGCCCTTCGAAGCGGCTGTCGAAGCCGAAGAAGACTCGCTAAGTCTGGTTGCGCAAGGTCGAGACCCCTGACACCACCACTGAAAGGGATGCGCCGATGCAGCCTATCCTTCCTGCTGACGTCCTCAGCAGCCAAGATGTGCCTGCGGTTGTAGCACATCCCTCGGAGAAGCGTGGGGCCGACCACACTCCCCAACCTTCTTCTTCTCAGACAAATAAGATTCGTCGACGGAGCAGGGGCGCACCTAATGCCCTGCGCATGAACTCTGATGTGCCACAGAAGGCATCTGTCTTTGACAGACTCACTCGCTGTCATGGCAAGAAGAATTTGGACTCTGAGTACTATGTGCCTCAGCGGGCTGGTACGAAGAAGTCCAAGGCAGCACGGGCCATGTGCCTCGAATGTGCTATGCCAGCAGTAAGTCAGAGGCATGTGCTCACAATCATGCGCACTGCCAATGGTAAACTGTACAAGGTTGACTCGGGTGCTTCTGTGCCAGAAACGAGCCGACCTTCAAAGTTCTAGTCACACTTGTGCGCATCTGCTGTGTTCGCAACCAAGTCGTGCAAGGCAAACTCAGTAGTCTTGAACCCCCGTGCCTACATTGGTTGTACGTCAGAGGCTGGTTCAAGTCACACTAAATGTTGCTCCTCCACTATTGATCTGGGCGCATCTTTTGTGTCGGATCAGGGGGTACAGCATTCACTTGACCACCCCGGTGCTTGGCCTTGCCATGCGCCTGATGGGGGTGTGAAGGTGGCACTCTCCTCCAACGATTTGCGTAATGTGATCACTCACAAATGCCGATCAGGAGAGTCGACTGACAAGCACAATGTGTCCCTCACAGGGCACACCTATGCTGTAGTCATCATCAACTGTTGTTGCAAGACAACAGTCCCACCAAGGCAGTCTGTGTTCCAGCGGCTGCAATCATCAACGCCCCTCCAACATCGCCTCGGGAAGAAGGTGTCAACCGAAGAGGAGCCAGAACTAAAGGTTGCTTCTTGTAACGTAGTTTCTAACTCCCCATCAATTCGAAAGGCCACTGGCAGCTCCTCGACCTTGTCCTCATCCAAGAGCCAGCCGAGGAAGACTAAGACGACCGTCCTGTCCTCATGAGTGTTTGAGGGCAGCCGGAAGAGAAAGAAGATTTCAGAGGAACCTGGGGGTAGTCAAGCCCCTGTGGATCTTCATCCCGAAGATGAAGTTAGTCTCCCGAACATAGATGGGGGTAGTCAAGCCCTTGTGAATCTTCATCCCGAAGACGAAGACATCCTCCAGAACAAAGCTGGGGGTAGTCAGGCCCTTACTGATGCTCCTTCCGAAGACGAAGGTGTCCTCCAAAACATAGCTGGGGGTAGCCAAGACGAAGCTCCGGAGGAAGTTCCTCTTTAAGAGAGCGAAGCTGAAAGTGAAGCTTCAACCGATCCCTCCACTTCCAGTCACGTTATAACAGTATACATGACGGGAGGTGGTGATACGGAGTCAGATGCGCCTCCAACAGATCTCGTTCAGCGCATGGTTACCTTGGAGGGAGGACTCAAAACCCTCTCTGCCTCCATGCAGATACTGACTCACGCAGTGTTCAAGATATGGTCAGCTTTGGCCAGAGCACCTTCCACTAATCCTGACCCAGGAGTCAACGGGAAATCAAGTGTGCCCCTTCAACGGGCATCCTTGAATACCGATTGCCGCGAAGCACCGTGTGTGTCGGAACCTTCGAATGTACAGCTCCAGACTATACCACCTTCTCCGACTCCCAGCTCTACAAAAGATGTGGTTGAGATGATCAGGGACTTGCGTGAGCACTTTGAGTCGAAGAACAGACAGGAGGAGCGCCAAAAGATGGGGATCCCGCAACCATACCCCCTCGAATAGAACAAAGTGGTTTATCCTCCCAAGTATAAGCCACAAACATTGACACCATACGACGGAAAGGACTCTCCACGCCATTATCTGACGTACTTCCAGTCTCAAACGGGACATCTCCCAAAGGAAGACGCGCTACTCACCAGCCTGTTTGTCGGGGCACTGAAAGGAGTGGCTTACGACTGGTACTGCAGTCTCCCTGACAACTCCATATCTTCCTTCGACGACTTGACACGTCTCTTCCTCGATCGTTTCTACGATGGAGGGAAAGACATGACAATGGCGTCCCTGATAGAGGTGCGTCAGAAGGAGAAGGAGACGGTTCGAGCATTTATCGAACGTTTCCGACAAGCCTGCTTCAGACTGCCCCCGGGTATGCCAGAACATGCACTTCTCTCCTCATACAGCATGAACATGCTTCCTGCGATCAAGCTCTGGCTCAACTCCACTCCTCCTTCCGATTGGAGCTCATTGATTATTGAGGCTGAAGCAGCTGAAAAGAAGGCATCCAATGCTCGCCTTCTGGGAGTCAGTTTCCCTGCTTTCGAAGACAAGGGAAAAAGGCCTGCTGCCAACAATCCTGGACGTGAGACGAAAGGAAAGCAGGCGTTGACTGTCAACGCCTCCAAAGGTGCACAAGCACCTACTCAGAAGCCTCCGCTTGTGCTGAGGCCAAAGGAGGTCTATTCTTTCAACGATAAAGACACCTTACAACTCTTCGAGATGCTGAAGCAGGGTGATAAGATTAAGTTACCGGACCCGAAACGTCCCGACGAGGTTGGAAGAGTTGAAAATCTGAGGTACTGTCAATACTATCGGTTTGTAGGACATCCAACTCAGGACTGCTACGTCCTCAAGAACTACATCCAGCGCATGATCAATACGAATGTCATCTCCGTCGATTACGAGAAAAAGACAGTCTCAGCCAACCTGGTGTCGCTCCAATTTAGTACCTTGCCGCCAACCACAGCACAAGATGGTCGTCCCCATCACAACGGCGACAATGGAGGTGGTCACCCTACCACCTACCCGTGACAACGTGAGTGGACTCATCCCACTCACCACATCTCGGGGAGGGATCTTATGGGTTCAACCAGATCTCGTCTCCGAAGTTACTCAACTGGGGATACGCTCTGCCTCCAAAACCAAGGGTAAGAAGATCAAGTCTTGTCGTATGGTCTCTTCCTCCACGGAAGAGGCTCTTCCTGTACAAACCCGTTCGAAGCTGAACGCCCAACCCGACGAAGCTGCCATTGAGGTGGTGCCTCCCTGCACTACCCTTGCTGCTGAAGAAGAAGGTACATCCAAACCTCCAGCGGCCAATAAACAGAAGCATGTAGAGGCCCGTTTCGACAAGCTTTTGCGAAGGAAGAATGCTTCGAGGCTAGCCAAGCCCCACAAATTTGACATACTGGCACAACTTGTCGGTACTTCCGTCCGTTTATCTTTGTACGAGCTGCTTCGCCTTTCCAAAGATACCCGTGAAGCTCTCTGTGAAGCCTTGAAGGATGCTGAGTCCTTCATCAGTCAGGTCAAGCAGCCTGAGGATCTCCCGACCACATGTGCGTACTGCTATTGTGCGGATAAGGTCATCCCCAACATAACCTTCATCCAACAAGACATGCTACTCAAGCACAACCGGCACAACAGGCCACTGTACTACACAGGATATGTGGGTTCCGTCAAGGTGAAGCAAATTCAGATTGATCCAGGGTCTTCCCTCAGCATTATCCCTAGGACTCTACTGTCAACACTGGGGATCCCGATGTACCGTCTGGCACCCTCCAATACTACAATCACCGGTTTCAATACTAGCAAAAGTGAACCGTTGGACAAAATACGGCTAAAATGTCATATCGGTAACCTCCGAACCGAGGTGACTTGCTATGTCGTGGATGCCGACGTCAACTACAACCTCCTGCTGGATCGCCCGTGGCTGCATGAGTATATAGTGGTGCCATCTACACTCCACCAATGCATGAAGTACGTATCCACCAAAGACATCATCCGGACAGAGTTTGCGGACATTGACCCTTTCAAGGGGGTCGAAGCCTACTTCATCGACGCTAGCTTTTATAAGTCGCTCGATGAAGGGAAAGCCAACGATACTGATAACGAAGCTGAAACAGCGACAAAGCCAGACATGGAGCCAAAGGTGATTCCCGACGCTCCTTTAAAGATTCGACTCAAAGGGAAACCGTCTCAGATGCTGCCTCCCATGACCATCAAGCTACCTGGAAAAGCATCGACTTCTCTAAGTAGAACACCCACTGAAGCTCCCTTGAAGATACAGCTCAAGGGAAAACCTTCTCAAATGTCGGCTCACCTTATGGCAAAACTACAAAGGAAGGCACCTGCCATCGAAGGCGCAGCCGAGGTACCCCTGAAGGTGCATCTTAAGGGCAAGCTTCCGCAATCATCCAAGCTGCAAGAGAAGGCCCACACAGCCCTCTCGGATCCCAAGATCAAATCGGCGATGAACTCTCCCGAACTGGCCCCGGTGCTCACAGATGAAGAGTTAGGAGAGTATATATCTACTGATATAGATGCACCTTCGCTTGATAATGTAATCCCGCGGGACAAAATCTCGTGTTTTATCAATAATAGACTGTCTTTCAATTATTCTAGCATCATCAAGACCTTATTTAAATCGAGTAGTCCCATCCCAAGGAGTCTGTTTTATAGTCCTACCGCAAAATCGGGACGAAGAACCCATCATCTTCGGCAAAGTCGAGCGTCGTCAAGAGTCATCTTAAAGGTGATCACCTACAAGACCTAAGGACAGTCTTCGATCTTATGCGAGCGCATCAACTCAAGATGAACCCCGCTAAATCCTTCCTTGGGGTTTCTAGCGAAAAGTTCTTGGGCTACATTATTACGACGAAAGGCATTCATGTCGATCCCGAGAAAACAAAAGCCATCCTTGACATGGACCCTCTGAAGAACCTCCGAGAACTTTGAGGCCTGTAGGGGCGTTTGGCATACATTCGAAGGTTTATAGCAAACTTTTTTCGAAAAATGCCAACCCTTCACCCAGCTCATGAAGAAGGGAGTCTCATATGTCTGGACAGAAGAATTCCAGAAAGCTTTCGATGATATCAAAGCTTACTTGACGAGCCCGCCAGCCCTGGTGGCACCCGTCGCAGGTAAACCATTTCTCCTCTACGTCCGTGCCATAGATCATTCCCTCGGCGCTTTGTTGGCTCAGAACAATGATGCAGGCTACGAGCAAGCTATCTACTACCTTAGTAGAACGATGATCGGGGTCGAATACCGGTACAACCTCGTTAAAAAGGAGTGTTTGGTTTTGGTATTCGCCATCCAGAAGACTCGCCATTATGTTTCGGGCCAGACAATTCATGTCATCTCTCGAGTCAATCCACTCAGGGTTCTCATGACGAAGCCGAGATCATTGAACTCCCGACTAGCTACATGGACAATCCTGTTGACGTCGTACAATATGGTGTTCATCCCACAAAAAGTCGTCAAGGGCCAAGCTCTAGCCGACTTTTTAGCTGCACACCCCATCCCAGAGTCCTCCAGACTCTACAAAGACATCCCAGATGAGGTCCAAGAATCAAACGTCATCGAAAAAACTTCGTCTGGCGGGTGTTTTTCGATGGCGCTTCAAGAACAGGCCCAAAGGCCAAATCATCGCAGGAGTGGGGGTGGTCTTAGTCTCCCCCGATCAGCTGGTCATCCAGCGTGCTTACTCCCTTTCGAAGCTATGCTCCAACAATGTTATCGAGTACAATACTCTCATTATGGGACTCCAGCTGGCGCAACAGCTAGGGGTGGATCATCTGGAAGCTTACGGCGACTCAAAACTCGTTGTTAATCAAATCCGAGGACAGTACGAAGTTTGCCATGAAGACCTGGTTCCTTACCATGAAGTTGCATTGAATATTATTTCAACCTTCACTAAGTTTCATAGAACACGTACCTCGGTTACAAAATCTAGAGACTGACGCCCTGGTTGGCCTCGCAGCTTCATTAGTAGCACCCCTCGGGACTCAACACTACGTCACGGTAGTTGGACGAAACTTGGTCTGTCCTAAAAACAACCTATGCTCACAAATGGCCCATGCCATAACGACAAGTGCCGGTGTTAATATCCGAGACTGGAGGTTCCCCTTCATCGACTTCACTGTCTATGGAATTCTCACAGAAGATCCGAAAGAAGCCGTCTCGGTCGGAAGGCGTTCCCTTCAGTTTTATTATGATACAGCTACTAAAATGCTGTACCGACGTTCCTTTGATGGACTACTCCTTCGATGTCTATCCAACGAAGAAGCAGCCAAATCCCTTCGAAAAGCTCATGATGGGACTTACAGGGCTCATCAATCTGGCCCTAAGTTGCAGGATCGACTGCGAAGTATGGGTTACTACTGGCCAACCATGGCAGCCAACGCTGTCGACTATGCTAAAAAGTGCCATGCTTACCAACTTCACGCCGACTTTATCCATATACCATCGGAACCACTACATCCTACGGTCGCTTCCTGGCCCTTTGAAGCTTGGGACATAGACATTGTAGGACCTATCACCCCTCCTTCATCGAGGGGACACCGCTTCATCCTAGCCATAACCGACTACTTCTCCAAATAGACAGAAGCAGTTCCGCTGACGGAAGTGAAAAGCTCTAGGGTGATCAGCTTCATCAAGCATCATGTTATCTACCGTTTCGGGGTACCCCACAGGATTATCCACGACAATGGTCCTTAGTTCATCAGCCATGTTTTTAGCAGATTCTGTGACAAGAACCGCATTCAGAACGTGGCATCAACCGCCTACAATCCGGCAGCAAACGGATTGGCCGAGGCATTTAACAAGACTATCGTCAAGCTACTCAAAAAGGTCATGTCATCCAACAAATGCGACTGGGATGAAAAGCTCGACGAATGCCTTTGGGCCTACCGTACAACGGTACGGACTCCGACGGGTAACATCCCGTTCTCCTTAGTTTACGGGAGCGAAGCGGTACTGCCTCTCGAGATTCAGATACCCTCACTCCGTATAGCAATCACAAACCAGTTGACAGAAGAAGACAATCAATGTCGCCGTCT
This sequence comes from Iris pallida, assembly GCA_029216955.1. Lineage (NCBI taxonomy): Eukaryota > Viridiplantae > Streptophyta > Magnoliopsida > Asparagales > Iridaceae > Iris > Iris pallida. The sequence goes on along the minus strand of JANAVB010033122.1, from coordinate 59,846 downwards.
GCGAGAATTGGAGGCACTTGACGAAAAACGTCTTCTAGCTCAACAGCGCATCGAACTTTATCAAGCCCGTATATCACAGGCTTTCAACAAAAAGGTCAAGCAGAGGACTTTCCAAGTTGGCGACCTGGTCCTGGCAGTCAGGAGGCCAATGGTGTTGACTCACAAAACACCAGGAAAGTTCGAGCCCAAGTGGGAGGGACCTTTCATCATAGAGACGGTATACTCAAACGGTGCTTACCGCCTCGCTCGACCGAATGGGGACTTGTTCATGATGTCTATCAACGGCAAGTTCCTCAAGAAGTACTACTCATGACATCTTTCAGACATATACTTCCATCTCTACCCAACAAGGGAGTCAGTGGATCGGATCATCAGAGCTCACGTACATCTCTCCTTCACAAAATCCTATGCTTTCGGAACCCAGTTGTTCCATGGCATTCTATCTCCAGTAGAAGAACAACCACGTCCACATTACCTCTGAGTTGCTCCTTTACGCCCTGCAGAGCAGAATCTTACACTCTGTAAGACTATGCTACTTATCATGTTTACCACGTCCATATTACCTCTGAGTAAACATCACATACAAACAACCCCCGCGTTGCCGTACATCGGTCGCAGAACTTCCATGTCCATATTACCTCTGAGTAGTTCCGTGTATCCCTCCAGTGTCACTCCTATCACGTCCATAACACCTCTGAGTAGGAAGACTTCACCATTTGAACCCCATATTTGCCACGTCCACATTACCTCTGAGCAAACATGTCGGTTCTCTCAAACTTATTATCTGTACCTAAAAACCAAGGTGCGCAAAAGATAATAGGTCCACACAAATTACTAGTTCATGACAGCAAAAATGAACACACCACAAAATTCTTTATCTTTTATTTAAAAGTAAAGAATTACATCCCCAGCAGAAGTTACAAATTACAAAATAACAAAAAAAGACTACAATCCCTAAGCATCACTGGGGTTGGCAGAAAGCTCTTCAATTCCATGCTTCAAGTCTTCCGCCCAAGTCTCTGCGGTCGCCAAGACCCGGCGTTCGGCTTCTTAACGCATCACCTCGACAGCTTCAGGGGTAGTATCATTTCATACTTCTCGTCTAGCTATTGCCACTGGAGGGTTAGGGAAAGAATCTGGCAGGTAAAAGCTGCTTCCTCCTCCTTGGATGCTACATGTTCAGCCTGGACTCGCTCAGCATCTAACAAGAGTTGTGAAAACACAGGTATAGGCAACTCTAGAGGGGGGTGAATAGAGTTTGTGTCGATAATCACCAAATAAAAATTAACTCTATATCACCTCCACAAAATAACTATCAAGATAGTAAATAAATCAGAAGGAAATGCGGAAGTAAATAAAGATCAGAAGAGCATACGCAAACACAGCAGTTTTAACCTGGTTTCCCTCGTGGAGGACTAGTCCAGGCCTGAGAACTCTAGCTCAGGATTCAAATCCACTATTTGTGAAATAGCAGTTTACAACCCGTGCCTTTTCTTCAGAAGAGCACGTCAACTTCTTACAGAGGATCGCAGTGGCGATTTGCTTGGATTTTTCCAAGCGACTTGGAATTGTCCAAGTGACTTTTCTTTTCAACTCTTGCACAAAAACTTCTAGCTGAATCGCACTTGAGCACCTTGGGGCTTAGGAAGTTTTGTGGCCAGTAGATTGGAAGAGTAAGGCTCTTGACTATATAGGCTATGTAAGAGAAGAAGAATAGAAGAGTGGATGGTTTCAAATGAGAGAAACCAAGACCTATTTATAGGGTTCGGGACAAGCAGAATTCGGCCAGAATTCGGTATGGATAATTCAAATTTTTGGCCGTTGGACAGCTTGTAGCAAGCAGGCCCTAAAAATCAGGGTGCTGGAAATCAGGGGACAGAGTTCGGCCCGAACTCTGTGTGGAGGCAGAGTTCGGCCCGAACTCTGTCTCCAGTAGACAGAATTGGTCCATTGGGCTTTTGGACTTTGTGGAGCTTGGGCTTGATTCAGGAATTGGTCTGTTTGAATGGTAGAGCTTGGAGAGATATGTCTAGGGGTTGAGATGACTCAGTGCGACTCAACGTACACATTCTCCTAGACTCAATAAATTGAAGATTACAGACTTAGAATAATTAGGAAAACCAAGAGCCCTCTGATGACGCCTTTCTTCTGATATCTGAGCAGAACTGAAGACGTCTTTTTCTTTGACAGCAGTCGTCCGAAGATAAACAGATCTAGAAATCTGAATACCTTTCGGGGGCTTCGCCCCCGAACCCCCGACGGGGGGCACTGCCCCCTCGACCCCAGTCCGCTGACCGGGCAGCGGAACCCCCGATGCGAGGCCCCGGATAGGTCGCTAAGCAGTTCGGAGAAATCTTTTTGTATGACGCCGTCTTCGCTCCATCATTAATTCTTCATTTGCCTATGTCCTGTTTGATCATGTTTGATCATGCTTACTGCATGTCTACAAATACATGTTAGGCCAGCAAAATATGTTACAGTACGATACAAGCATAGCAATATAATACAAGACAATTAGGACAATGCTAAGTTTAAGTAGCAACATGATAGTGAGTATATGAATATTAGTGACATCATTATGTTAAACTTAACTGATTAGCCATATTCAAAAACACAATATAATCATTGGGCCAACAAGTTGGGCCCGCTGGTCTTCAAGGAGACGGATCTTGGCAGTGACCTCCTCTATGCTAGCTTCCAACGAGGCCCGCAACTCCACCTTTTCCTATGTGGATTGAGATAGCCTCTCCACCATAGCCTCAACTTCGGCCACCTCACGGTCCCAGACAGCCACCGTGGCCTGATACGACGACTCGACTTCAGCTATCAGTTTCTCCTTTTCTGCTTCTATCAGAGCAGAAAAGTTATTTCGCCAGATACTCTAAAGCTCGGGGAGAAGCTGGTCGAGCTCGGCCACCGACGCCTCCAGAATCTCGACCATATAATCGTGCCCCTGGTGCGAACGTATCAAACCAATGGAAGGGAGCGCCATGGCTTTTGCCGTCGCGAAACTCCCGTTCGTATTCAGCACAGTTGATACGCCTTTCTGCAGCATCTTATACACTGCTTCAACAACAAACTGTACATACTCGTCCGCGTCTGCCAACACCTGAGGCGTCATAGCAGGAGTTGGAGGGGCTACTCTGGACAGCGGACCTGCAAAAGATCTACCAACTTCAATCTGCGAGGTTAAAACCTCGACATCAGCGGCCTCTCCTTCGACGGGGACTTGAACTTCGCTGCTCGCCAGTGGAGCCAAGAGAGCGGATGGAGCCGAGTGGGGTGTCGATATCATCCCCCAAGTGGAAGAAGCGACAGAGGGTTCAACCAGCAAACCCTTACCCTTTTCAATTTCGAAGGGACCACCGACGTCTGGGGCTGTCTCCTCCGTCTCCAAAATACTATCAGCAGGCCGCACAAGACCTTCCTCCTCCGACGAAACAGCAAGATCAGCACTTGTTTCCTGACTTGGCTCCCCTGGAGTCAGGCTCGACAGACGAGTCTTGCCTCCTTCACCGAATCCCTCTGCAAGAATAGAATATGTCGGTACCTCCCGATCAGCAGCCAGTTCGGCGTCCGCTGCTGGGTCTGGGGTAGGGCTCGACAACGGTGTAGCCGACCTCCCTTCGTCATAACGAGGAGAGGAATCATCCCTCTCCTCTATTACAACCATGCATGTGGCTCCTACTACAGGCTCAGGAACCTTTGGAAGAACGTCATCCGAAGAAGACGAACTCCATTCCTCTTCCTTATCTGGAAGAACAGCTTCTGGTGGAACCTCAGTACCAGAAGCCCTCCCAGCAGCTTGTATCTCCACAGAAGTCACCTCATCCGGGTTTTCCTCCACGGGAGACAAAAAAATTGGCAGAATACGCTCATTAGATGGGCCCGCCACCCACTTTGGTCCGCTAGCACCCGATTTCGGAGTTCGGGGTTTCCTTTTCAGTGGCTCCTACAAAAGGAAAGCATATGTCACAAAAATGGTAGAACTAACCAGACTATGTGGGACGTCCTTACCTCCACAAGAGCCAATTCTATTGACACCTCCGGTGACAGCGCTTTCCTCTGTCTCTGTCACCCCCGTTTCCCGTATTTCGTATTTATACTCGTAATTAGATTTTGGCATGTATTTTTATTTTTTCTCGACTTGAGGAATTTTGGGTTTTCTCGTATTTTGGGTTTCGGCTCGGCTCGGTTTTAGTTGGTTGGTTTGGCTTGGTTTGATTTTTAAACCAATGGAACACTTTAACCTATACTCCACCCTCATTCCACTACAACCACCCTCATTAAATCCCTACCTAACATTCTCTCTCCTTATTACTCTTCCCTTAATTTTCTATTATCTTCTTCCTTCTTCCACACAACACCCCACCCATAGGCAAGTGCACCTTGCCATAAAACAAGAACCCATTTTGAATTGTCCATTAGAAAGGTTAGCCCTCTAGAAACAACATTAGAACTTGTCATTTTTGATTTTGGTCCATGGATTTTCATAGATCTAAGTTTTCCCTATTTTTGGATTTACATTGTTTTGATCTATTTTGAGTTTGATTTTGTGGGTTTTGGTGTTCCTATGTTGGGGAGAATCAAATTTCACCCAAGATAGAACTTTGAAAATCCGGATTTGGAGTTGTGACGGCCAAGTTGTGGTATTTTGAAGTTTTGACACCATGGGTGTTCTTCCTCTTAGCAAGAGGAAGAAGAAGACCTCCTCCCCCGTGTGCGCTCTTTAGCGTGCTGCTGGCCCGCGTGCCTCGCCGCCTTGTGTCCCGCGTGCTTGGCTGCATTGCGCTGCCCCCGCGCCGCGCCCTTTGGCGCTGGCTACTGCCCCCGTCCGATTGCGCGCTCGGCCCCCCGTCCGATTGCGCGCTCGGCCCCCCGTCCGATTGCGCTGAGCTCCCTGGCCCCTGCGCACTTGGCCGTGCCCCCTTGCACACTTGGCCGTGCCCCCTGCGCACTTGGTTCCCCGGCCCCCTGCGCACTTGGCCGCGCCTCCGGCGCACTTGGCCCCTGCGCACTTGGACCCCGTACCCCTCTGCGCACTTGGACCCCGCACTCCTTGCGCGCTTGGACCCCGCGCCCCTTGCGCGCTTGGCTCCCCGCGCCCTTTGGCGCGCTACGACCGTTTCCCGAGCGCGTCTCTTGGCGCCGTTTGCCCGAGCCCCTTGCCTGGCACACCCTGTGCCATGGCTTCCCCTCCTGACCCTTGGTGTTTCCCCTGGGTTCTCGGTTTTCTTTTGCTAATTTTGTTTTCTGGGAGCTTGATGCCACAGTACGACTTGACTAACCCGACACGCCTTGGCACGATTTTCTGTGTTTTAATTTATGGTTAGCATTCTCTGATTTTGGCAGTAACTTGTTGGGTGCTTGTAACTTATGGCTTTTAACTGGTAACCTGCGACCTGTAATTAATCCCATGTAACTTGATATCTTGATAGTGGCCGCCTCGGCGCACTCTTGACTTGACTCGACTTGATAACTGGTCGTACTTGACTTGCCCTGACATCGTGGGTGTTCTTTTTTGTTACGTTGTACAAATCTACTTGTCTTGTCTTACATCATGTCTAGGACGTGACTCCCTGGGTACCACGTCCAGGAACTCATATTAAATTGGATTAGGCTAATGATTAGATCAAACTAGAACATGGAGAATTTCTAGTCACAGGCAATCTCGTTATCTGGGTGCTTTAATGGACTTGTAGCTTGCCGACGAGTAGAGCACGTTTCCAGCACACTGTCATGTGTTGCACCTCTAAGTCACCTAAGGGTATTTCGTCTCCTGGGCGATGTACCCAACCATACTCTCAACCCGCGGAAGGATAACTAGATAGTCTGCAGGACTTGGGACTGGGAAATTCTTACTGCATCTTGTTAGTAACTAGGCCTGTGATAACCCTAGTTAGTTAAGGTAGTAAGCCGTAGTAACTGCTTGGCCGCTTGTGAGTGGATGTTGTCTAGCCCTGTTTAAGTCATGTTTAGTCCCAGTACCTGGTTCCTCCCGAACATGTTTGTTTTACTTATCGTAACAATAAATGGATAGAGACAAGTGCTATTCAGGCGAAGGATTACAACCCCGGTCCTTGTTTGGTTTACGGGTTATAATCTGGCTCCCGGAATGGTTTCATGTCCCTAGTCGTTTATTGTGCTGCTGTACTTTTATTACTTGTACTTTTCTTCCATTTTCTTATGTTCTGATATACTGGCTTTTGTTCTTATTTTGTGGCCTCCTTGTGGCACTTGCTCTTTCTGGGGTTTGACCCAGCTGGTTTTGTGTGGCCAGATTTCGGAGCAGCACCCGAGGATCTACCGAACCTCCAGCCCGATGGTGGCGACTAGAAGGAACCCGGGCTACGAGTAGGTTTTCCATTTTTATTTCTTCCACTACATTATAAATTTATTCTTTTGAGGCGTTTAGCCGACGAGCACCTGTTAGCTCGATGCACATTTACTTACTGTCTGCCTACGGGCTGTAACATGATTAACAAATCCTAGGGTTGATCATGTATAACTTAACTCTTGCTAGTCCTCGTATTTTGTATGACTAGCTTCATGATCAACTGAATATGTAATATTTGGGACGCCTTTTATTATATATTTGGTGGTCTAACATCTTGCAATTATATTATTTATTTGAGATTGAGACAATAGGCTTGACCTTAAGAGACTGTTGGCTTGTAGTAAACCCTCATATCTAGACAGCCGTGACCGTATAGCGGGGTGGATTTCATTTCAATATACGTAGCTGGCTATGTACGCCCCCGCTCTCCAGTATTCTGGTTCTGGGGCGTCACATGGTTTAAGTGGTGGCCCATGCAGGTCTTGGCATTCAAGAATGTGAGGGTTTACCAAATAGATGTCTCAATCAGTACTCGTCCTTGATCTCCGTTCTTATCCTCTGAATCTCTGGATTCTTGCCCTGATCATGTGCTTGTATCGTTGATCTGTCCTGGTCCTTCCTTATTGTTTCCCTGTGTCGTCTTCTTCAGCGGCACTGTACCTGACCCCGCCGATCAGCAAGGTGGAGCACTTTCCGTGGACCAGCCGCAACTTGGAGATCAAGCCCAGCATTCCGGAGTAGCCTCCAAAGTTGTACCTCCCGGGGGAGAGCCCCTAGTTTGGCCCGTCCAGCCTACAGAGCCTGACGATGGTACCTTGGTAGGTCTCATCAGGACCTTGATAGCTTCCCAGGATCGTAGAGGAGACGCCTTGCACCAGGTAGTGGCAGATGCTTTGACTAGAGACGGTCATCCAGGGAACAGCGCGGCCAACAGCTTCAAGCGCTTGAACCCTCCATTCTTCGACGGCAGCGAGGATGCGATTGCCGCGGACGCTTGGCTTCAGGATATCGAGGTGATTCTGGAAGCAGCTAGAACACCTGAGAATGGAAAGGTGGCGGTGGTACATCTACAGTTGTTAGACTTGGCTCGCAGTTGGTGGGCAGCGCAAGCCATGGGATTAGTGGCACCCATTGCTTGGACAGTGTTTAGAGAAAGATTCCAGACGAAGTATTTCGATGCTGTGGCACGGTACGACCTACAGACGAGATTTACTAACTTGAAACAAGGAGGCAGAACGGTCGACGGTTATGCATCTGAGTTTTCTAGACTCAGTAGGTTTGTCCCCACCTTGGTGGCAACCGAGTTTGATAGGGCCCAGCGGTTTCAGCAGGGGCTGCATTTGGAGACCTTGTTGGCGGTTGAGCAGTTCGAGCACCAGACGTTCGATGCGGTATTGAGAGCAGCTAGGAGGCATGAGTACACCTCCCAGAGGATCGTGGATAGGATCGGAGGTAGGAAGCGGTCCCACAATCAGATGCACCAATCATCAGCTCCAGCCCCGGCAGCTAGGAGTTTGACTATTGGAACTCCGAAGCGGGCGGTCTCAGTGACGTCGGTTCAACATTCAACCCCGACGTACCCGCAACAGCAGAAGCAGAAGCAGACTTCTGCGATGGGATGTTCTCATTGCGGGAAGCCAGGCCATGTAGTGGCAGATTGTCGTAGGGCGCAGGGATTGTGCCTGGCTTGTGGAGCGGCAGATCACAAGATAGGAGCCTGCCCGAATAGGGGCAGTTCATTCTCTTTCAACCTAACAAGTCCATCGGTTAGGGGACCAGCACCTATGCAGTAGTAGCAGTACCCGAGGCCATTGTTGCCTCAGGTCCAGGCATTTCATCAGCAGAACCAGCAGCAGTACACCCAAGCCCAAGTGTATAGTAGGCAGAGAGGTTTCCAGCAGAGGGAACCCGCAGCTAGAGGACAAAGTCAGGCCATGATGATGACTATGGAAGAAGAAGTTGCACCAGGTGAGGTAGTGGCAGGTACTATTCTCGTCAACTCCTCTCCAGCATTGGTATTATTTGATTCTGGTGTATCGCATTCATTCATGTCTGCACGATTCGCGACACGGATAGGATTGGAACCAGAGTCATTATCAGTAATATACTTACTGGTAATGGTCTTATGGGAGTAGATCGAGTATTTTCCTCGTGTCGGATCGTAGTTAGCGGTAGAGAGTTCCCCGCTAGATTCATAGAATTCCCTATAGCAGACTATGATATAGTCTTAGGCATGGATTGGTTGAGGAACCAGTATGCTAGGATAGACTGCCATGTTGGCAGGGTTATCTTTAGTATCCCAGGCGAGCCAGGGTTTTTATTTTCCAGAGGCGCAGTGGAGCCATCTTCCCCAGTATTGCGGATGGCCGTAGCAGCAGTACAGTTACCCAGGATAGTTGAAGAGTTCCCAGATATCTTCCCAGAGAAACTTCCAGGGATACCGCCAGAGCCGGAGATTGAGTTCACTATAGACTTGATTCCCGGGATAGCACCAGTATCAGAGAGAGTCTACAGAATGGCGCCTTCAGAGTTGGAGATTTTGTACAAGATGATTGAAGAATTGAGGACCAAGGGATTCATTCGTACAAGTGGATCGCCTTGGAGAGCCCCGATGCTTCTTGTGAAAAAGAAGGATGGTACGTCCAGGTTATGTGTAGATTATCGTACCTTGAACTCAGTGACAATCAAGAACAGATACCCTCTCCCGAGGATAGATGACTTGCTTGATCAACTCAGAGGGGCTTCAGTGTTCTCGAAAATAGACTTACGGTCAGGATACCACCAGATCAGAGTCAGAGAGCAGGACATCCCGAAGACAGCATTTAGATCGAGGTATGGACATTAGGAGTTCCTTGTTATGCCCTTTGGAGCGACCAATGCGCCGGCTGTATTCATGGACCTCATGAACCGTATTTTCATGCCTTACTTGGATCAGTTCGTGATCATGTTCCTAGACGATATCCTGGTCTACAGCAAGAGTGAAGCGGAGCTTGAGCAGCATCTCAGAATCGTCCCTCAGACGCTTAGAGAGCATCAGTTGTGCGCCAAGTTTAGTAAATGTGAGTTCTGGCTCGATCGCATTTCGTACTTGGGTCACATTATTACCCAGAGAGGAGTGGAAGTGGATCTCCAAAAGATTGTGGATATCGAGTCATGGCCAGTACCTAGTTCAGCGACAGAGGTTCGCAGCTTCCTTGGATTGGCCGGCTACTACCGGCGATTCGTATCAGATTTTACAAGGATTTCGGCACCGATGACCCAGTTAACCCGCAAGGATGTGCAGTTTGCTTGGACAGCAGAGTGTCAGGAATTATTTGAGAAGTTGAAGCAAGGTTTGATAACGGCTCCCATTCTCACACTTCCAGATGGGACCGGAGGATTCACAGTTTATTGCGACGCTTCAGGCAGAGGATTGGGATGTGTCTTGATGCAGCATGGGAAGGTAATATCTTATGCATCATGTCAACTTCGTGATCATGAAAAAAATTATCCGACCCACGACTTGGAACTGGCAGCAGTAGTGTTTGCACTTAAGCTTTGGCAGCACTACTTGTACGGGGACAGAGTGGAGATATTTACTGATCACAAGAGCCTGAAGTATATTTTCACCTAGAAGGACCTTAACATGCGGCAGAGAAGATGGCTTGAGCTATTGGTGGACTACGATGTGGACTTACAGTATCACCCAGGGAAGGCCAACGTTGTGGCAGATACGTTGAGCAGGAGAGCCGGAGTTTACTTCCTAACGGCGCAACCAGAATTATTGGCAGATCTCCAGAAGATGGGAATCGAAGTGGTTCTTCCTACCAACGTGGCGTTGATGGCCAGTCTACAGGTTCAGTCCAGCATAGTTGAGAGGATCCGGATGGCGCAATCTACAGATTCCAAGATTCAGCAACTCTGAGCAGAGTGTGAGGCAGGGAGGAGGCCAGAGTTATGTATTCATGAAAATAGTACACTTCGGCATGACACTCGTCTTTGTGTACCCAGTAGAGATATCAGACATGAGGTCATGGCAGAAGCTCACAGTTCACAGTATTCTATTCATTCCGGTGGCACGAAGATGTACCGTGATGTTCGTCAACATTTCTGGTAGAATGATATGAAGAGGGAGATAGCCCGGTTTGTCTCTCGGTGTTTGGTTTGTCAGCAGGTTAAGGCTGAACATCAGCGGCTCGCTGGACTTCTTCAGCCCTTGCCGATTCCAGAATGGAAGTAGAAGCATGTGACCATAGATTTTGTGACTGGATTGCCTAGATCCCCAACTGGTGGAGATGCTATTTGGATTATAGTTGACCAGCTCACGAAGGTGTCTCATTTTCTTCCATTCAGAGTTGGGCAGTCTACGGCTCGGCTAGCAGAGATGTACCTCAGACAGATTATCAGGCTTCACAGAGTGCCCGTCAGTATCACCTCGGACAGGAATTCAAGGTTTACGTCATACTTTTGGCGTAGCTTGTAAGAGAGTTTGGGAACTCGTCTCCAGTTCAGTTCAGTATATCATCCGCAGACAGATGGTGAGTCAGAGCGCACAATCCAAACTCTTGAAGACATATTGAGATCTTGTATACTTGACTTCGGTGGTTCGTGGGAAGATTACCTGCACCTGGTGGAGTTCTCGTACAACAACAGTTTCCAGGCTAGCATCCAGACGGCACCATTCGAGGCGCTGTATGGCAGGAAGTACAGATCCTCGTTAGCATGGGATGATGTCGGAGAGAGGCAGATGCTCGATCCAGAAATGATTGCCCAGACAGTTGAGGTAGTTATAAAAGTCAGGGATCATCTTCGAGTCGCCCAAGATCGCCAGCAACATTGGGCCGATGCTCATCGACGTCCCTTAGAGTTTGCTATCGGCGACCATATATTCCTAAGGATCTCGCCTAACCGTGGCGTCATTCGCTTTGGCATGCGGGAAAAGCTTAGTCCTAGGTATATAGGGCCGTTCGATATCCTGGAGCGAGTAAGAGATGTATACTATCGTCTTGCTCTTCCATCGTCGTTAAGTGAGGTGCATAAAGTATTCCATGTGTCCCAATTACGACGGTATATTCCGGACCCGAGCCATATCCTAGACCATTCAGAATTGATTGTTGGTACCAATCTTTCGTATGAGGAGAGGCCCGTGTCTATATTGGACCGGAGGGAGAAGATACTCAAGAACAAGACTATTAACTTAGTCCGTGTTGCTTGGGGTCATCACTCTCTAGGTGAGTCAACGTGGGAGCGTGAGGATGATATCCGATCGCGATATCCCTACCTGTTTGACCCGTAAGGTATAATGTCTTTCTTATGCCTTATTCTTTTCATTCCTTGATTGCATGAATGATTGTATGATTGAGTTGCTTAGTGTAGTTGTTGGTGCTTAGTGTAGCTTGTCGTGGCAATCTCTAGCTCCTTGATTAAATTTCGAGGACGGAATTCTTTTAAGGTGGGTAGAGTTGTCACCCGCCTTTCCCGTATTTCGTATTTATACTTGTAATTGGATTTTGGCATGTATTTTTATTTTTTCTCGACTTGAGGAATTTTGGGTTTTCTCGTATTTTGGGTTTCGGCTCGGCTCGGTTTTAGTTGGTTGGTTTGGCTTGGTTTGATTTTTAAACCAATGGAACACTTTAACCTATACTCCACCCTCATTCCACCACAACCACCCTCATTAAATCCCCACCTAACATTCTCTCTCCTTATTACTCTTTCCTTAATTTTCTATCATCTTCTTTCTTCTTCCACACAACACCCCACCCATAGGCAAGTGCACCTTGCCATAAAACAAGAACCCATTTTGAATTGTCCAATAGATAGATTAGCCCTCAAGAAACAACATTATAACTTGTCATTTTTGATTTTGGTCCATGGATTTCTATAGATCTAAGTTTTCCTTATTTTCGGATTTACATGGTTTTGATCTATTTTGAGTTGGATTTTGTGGGTTTTGGTGTTCCTATGTTGGAGAGAATCAAATTTCACCCAAGATAGAACTTTGAAAATCCGGATTTGGAGTTGTGATGGCCAAGTTGTGGTATTTTGAAGTTTTGACACCATGGGTGTTCTTCCTCTTAGCAAGAGGAAGAAGAAGACCCCCTTTCCCGCGTGCGCTCTTTAGCGTGCTGCTGGCCTGCGCGCTTCGCCATCTTGCATTCTGCGCACTTGGCTGCATTGCGCCGCCTTCGCATCGTGCCCTTTGGCGCTGGCTGCTGCCCCCGTCCGATTGTGCGCTCGGCCCTCCGTCCGATTGCGCACTCGGCCCCCCGTCCGATTACGCGCACGGCCCCCCGTCCGATTGCGCTGAGCTCCTGGCCCCTGCGCACTTGGCCCCTGCGCACTTGGCCGCGCCCCCTTGCGCACTTGGCCGTGCCCCCTGCGCACTTGGTTCCCAGGCCCCCTGCGCACTTGGCCGCGCCCCCTGCGCACTTAGACCCCGTACCCCTCTGCGCGCTTGGACCCCATACCCCTTGCGCGCTTGGACCCCGCGCCCCTTGCGCGCTTGGCTCTCCGTGCCCTTTGGCGCGCTGCGACCGTTTCCCGAGCGCGTCTCTTGGCGCCGTTTGCCCGAGCCCCTTGCATGGCACACCCTGTGCCATGGCTTCCCCTCCTGACCCTTGGTGTTTCCCCTGGGTTCTCGATTTTCTCTTGCTGATTTTGTTTTCTGGGAGCTTGATGCCGCAGCACGACTTGACTAACCCGACACGCCTTGGCACGATTTTCTGTGTTTTAATTTATAGTTAGCATTCTCTGATTTTGGCAGTAACTTGTTGGGTGCTTGTAACTTGTGGCTTTTAACTGGTAACCTGCGACCTGTAATTAATCCCATGTAACTTGATATCTTGATAGTGGCCGCCTCGGTGCACTCTTGACTTGACTCGACTTGATAACTGGTCGTACTTGACTTGCCCCGACACCGTGGGTGTTCTTTCTTGTTGCGTTGTACAAATCTACTTGTCTTGTCTTACATCATGTCTAGGACGTGACTCCCTGGGTACCACGGCCAGGAACTCATATTAAATTGGATTAGGCTAATGATTAGATCAAACTAGAACATGGAGAATTTCCAGTCACAGGCAATCTCGTTATCTGGGTGCTTTAATGGACTTGTAGCTTGCCGACGAGTAGAGCACGTTTCCAGCACACTGTCATGTGTTGCACCTCTAAGTCACCTAAGGGTATTTCGTCTCCTGGACGATGTACCCAACCATACTCTCAACCCGCGGAAGGATAACTAGATAGTCTGCAGGACTTAGGACTGGGAAATTCTTACTGCATCTTGTTAGTAACTAGGCCTGTGATAACCCTAGTTAGTTAAAGTAGTAAGCCGTAGTACTTGCTTGGCCGCTTGTGAGTGGATGTTGTCTAGCCCTGTTTAAGTCTTGTTTAGTCCCAGTACCTGGTTCCTCCCGAACATATTTGTTTTACTTGTCGTAACAATAAATGGATAGAGACAAGTGCTATTCAGGCGAAGGGTTACAACCCCGGTCCTTGTTTGGTTTACGGGTTGTAATCTGGCTCCCGAAATGGTTCCATGTCCCTAGTCGTTTATTGTGCTGCTGTACTTTTATTACTTGTACTTTTCTTCCATTTTCTTATGTTCTGATATGCTGGCTTTTGTTCTTATTTTGTGGCCTCCTTGTGGCACTTTCTCTTTCTGGGGTTTAACCCAGCTGGTTTTGTGTGGCCAGATTTTGGAGCAGCACCCGAGGATCTATCGAACCTCCAGCCCGATGGTGGAGACTAGAAGGAACCCGGGCTACGAGTGGGTTTTCCATTTTTGTTTCTTCCACTACATTGTAAATTTATTCTTTTGAGGCGTTTAGCCGACGAGCACCTGTTAGCTCGATGCACATTTACTTACTGTCTGCCTACGGACTGTAACATGATTAACAAATCCTAGGGTTGATCATGTATGACTTAACTCTTGCTAGTTCTCGTATTTTGTATGACTAGCTTCATGATCAACTGAATATATAATATTTGGGACGCCTTTTATTATATATTTGGTGGTCTAACATCTTGTAATTATATTATTTGTTTGAGATTGAGACAATATGCTTGACCTTAAGAGACTGTTGGCTTGTAGTAAACCCTCATATCTAGACAGCCGTGACCGTATAGCGAGGTGGATTTCATTTCAATATACGTAGCTGGCTATGTACGTCCCCGCTCTCTAGTATTCTGGTTCTGGGGCGTCACAGTCTCTTCGGCGCAGAAGAACCGGCCTCTGTGCCGGCACGTCTCTTCGGACGATCAACCGATGGCTTTGTCTGAGTACCCTCCGAGGATACGGCAGGGTGTCTCGATAACCAACCTCTGGCGGGCGGTACGATCGAGCCTTCGCCAACATATTCCCAGTTGCCTCCAATTGGGTGCCGACGATGAAACTGGTCTCCATGTCATATCCAGGGGATATAGTGTTCATCGTACAATAAAATTTGGCGGCCGAGAAAAGAATTGACGTGCGAAACGGCTCAGACAAAGTCGAGCTCGCGCCCCGTCCAGCAAACTCCCAATATACCCCAGGCTGGTACTGGGGTTCCCCAACATCAACTGCGCATAGCCGATTTGACGTGCGAAACGGCTCGATAAGTACAAAAAAAGTAACAATAGTTTTTATTCCTGTACACCAAATGGGATGGCCGGATGCTTTGCAACCAACGAAATCCCCACGAAGACAGAGTTGTTGTATCTTCACCCGAATCAGCTAAATCCTCATTTGCTTCGAAATCGGTAAAAATGGGACCAACTTTCGTGATCTCCCATCCCTGAAGGTAGGACAAAACTCTCCTACAAACAGGAACGCCCGTATGCAGCCACTTCCTCTGGTAGAAGCGGCGAAGGAATGCGTCTCCGGCTACGTGGTTTTCTTCCTGGCCCCGGCTCATCACATTGGGATGGTGCAAAATCAACCACCCCATCAGATAGTGAAACGGTAGCTCGGTACGAGGAAAGTTGTCGTTCTTACCTCGTTCGTGAACAACGTCACCTGCGAATTCTCGTAGACCTCGCAGCAGGTTGCATACCATTACAGGGAGTAGAGCCAAGGGATGGCCAAAAACCAACTCCACAGCTGGCATGATCAGGTTCCGGGTCACCCTCTACACAGAACCTGACCCCCCTAAAAAGACGTAATCCCGGAGCCAGATCATCAGATAAGCAGCCAATACTGCTTTCGACGACATCCGATGAGTGAGGTGCCAAAAACAGCTATAGGAGCGCTCGTCCGATTCCCGGTCTGCATTTCTCTGGGGACTCTTCTCATTCAGTCTGCTCATTTCAGAGAGCACCTTAATTAGTACTGGAAAGAGCTGGCGGAGTCGTGAACTGAAAGGGATCCTCCTTGTCTTGCTCAAAGGCGTAATCCCGCCAAGCAGTCACGTGGGGCTGCGCCCCGCCTTTATCCTTCTTCTGCATATAATAATGGTGGCTTGCCACTTCTTTGAAGACAGCCATTATCTCCTCCTCTTCGTCCCCCAGGACTTGGAACTCCTAGTTAGTTGGAAAATACTCCTCATAGGGTTCTGATCCCCAAGGAAGCCTCGTCACCTCATACATTTCATGAAGTGCAAGTCCTAGTTCCCCCACCGGAGTGAAGAAGGTCCCAGTCTAGGTGTTAAACATCTCCAGAAGTGCAAAGAACATGTGCCTATTGATGTCGACGCCCGCCTGGGTAGCACGGATAGCGGCAGTCAGCCCAATCTCTCTGAGTTCGGTTCGAAACTTCGTCAGAATCCAGAGTGTCAACTTGTCCTACTTGGACACATAATGACACCAGCCCTCTACCCGAAAATCACCCTTCGGGTATGACTGCTTCGATGACAGCATGCGGTACATGAAAGTCGAAGCACCAAAGGTGAAAGTGTCGGCAGGGACGTCACTGTAAATACTCCCGGGACGTAGATTTTGCCAGGTGAAAGAAGACCCAGCCCGCGTGGCGGCCAAAGTATCCCTCTAGTTCGAAGTAGCATCGATCCTGATGGTGCCCGCCACCGCTTCCCCCTGAGACGGGGTTAGCTCCCATGACATCCTCCTCTTGGAAGCAAGACGGCAGAAAGCCGTCATAGGCCAGTGACGCTCGAGCTGCTTCATGAACATGTGCACCCCTTTGGCTGAGAGGAACCAATCTTCCTTTATCCTCATCACCTTCGCTTCAGTAGAAGTAAGGCGATCCCCGAACAGGAATTCTGGCTTCAGAAAAATCGCATTACCAGGAACGACAGATTGCAAACTGCCACGCTCCATCATCCGCTGGAGAAAAGCATGCTGTTGCTCCTTGATTTTGGTCATTCTTTCGGGAGACTGATCCAGCATGATGGCAGCTTGGGCAGGATTTATTACCTCTTCATTGTAATCAACTCCCATCTAACAGAGAGTAACTTCCAGAAGTACTTCGTTCAAAAGCGGGATGGTCATCGAAACTGGCAGTCAGGGAAGGATGATAAAAACTCAGATATGTTAAAACAACAAAGAAATATACATCTGAGCCGAGTTCTCATCAGAAGCGCACGCACTGAACCCAAGTTCAGGCGCATCTGAAAGGAAGCTTCAGCGCATCATCTGGACTCGAAGCCCATGCGCGTCTGCGAGAAGCTTTAGCATATCATCAGGACTCAAAGTCCATGCGCGTCAGCGAGGAGCTTCAGCGCATCATCAGGACTCGAAGTCCATGTGCGTCAGCGAGAAGCTTCAGCGCATCATCAGGACTCGAAGTCCATGCGTGTCAACGAGGAGCTTCAGCGCATCATCAGGACTCGAAGTCCAAGCACGTCAGCGAAAAGCTTCAACGCATCATCAGGACTCGAAGTCCATGCGCGTCAGCGAGGAGCTTCAGCGCATCATCAGGACTCGAAGTCCATGTGCGTCAGCAAAAAGCTTCAGCACATCATCAGAACTCGAGGTCCATGCGCGTCAGCGTATGCGAGTTCTAAAAGAAGATTTTGTGTTTCTCAAGTTCAGAAAGCAACGACAAAGAACGACAAAAACCCACCAATCACCGTCGGCCGAACGTCGACGAGCGTCCTGGGGACATCGTCAACAGAAGCCTTTGCAGGCTCTTTTCCTTTGCCTCGCCCTCGGCCAGCACCACCGCGAGGAGTTTTGGGAGCCATTCCTCAAAAAGGACTAAAGGTTCTCAAAGAAGACGGAAATAAGAACTCTAAAGAAGAAGAAAGATTTGGCAGAAAGTAGAAGACTCTCTCTCTACCAGATGCCTATTTATAGACTTGGGTGACGTCAGCCTCCGCTTAGGGTTCTGCGAAGTGATAATTGCGAAAAAACCAAAAGATCATCATTAATCTATTTGTTTATTACGAAGCATTATTATTTAAAACTGAGAGGAGCAAGCGCCTCATCACAGATGTACGGAGCAATCATGTGCCCTGAACAGTTATGCGCCCCATTTGAAATCAACACCATACTTCTTATTCAAAGTATTACAAAACTTGACGAAAAGTTGTGAAAACTTTGATGGGGGTCTTGTAGAAGCATAGAATTTCAGGCACATCTACAGGCCAGAATTGCTATGCACTTAACACTACATGTGCCAGAGAGCTCTATCAAAGCACTTGGTACAGCAAAGAACAACAAAAAGTATAAGACATCAAAAGAAGATTTTTATTTCATATAAAAGTCTATTACATGTCTAAAAAAGGCTTTACAAAGGAGAATTTCTACAAAAAAAGAAAGGTCCTAAGAATACAGCCAGGCGCAACATACTGCCATGCGCCTCCCGCCTGGCGCATCATCTACCAGGTGCGTCTCTTCAGCTTCTCAGTTAGGCGCGTCTCTTCAGCGTCTCAGTTAGGCACGTCTCTTCAGCGTCTCAGTTAGGCGCGTCTCTTCAGTGTCTCAGTTATGTGCATCATGAAGTCTCAGCATATGCGCTCCACTTCAAGTGCTTCGGCTAAAGGAGCAGCTTTTAGCAGAACCAGAGTGGGCAGCTAACCCCACTCTAGCTGGAGGAAGATCTCTCCAAAGTCCAAAGAAGATAGGGGCACCACAATTCCGATCTGCGACTCTTCCGAAATAACGGGGACGGGGCTCGAGCATCCCGATCTTTGGATGCAACAGGCACCTTCCGCCTGCCTCAGAAGCCCGCGACCCCGACTTTTGGAAGTAACAGTCACCTTCACGAGTGCATATGAAGACAGCTTGTCGCATCTTCACCCTCGAGAGCATCTCTTCAACATAATGTACTCGAGCAAGTAAGTTCATTCGGGAAGACGTGAGAGAACGAGAAGCAAACTCTCTCCTTGTCACTATTTATAGGCATGGCAAATCAAACCCATGCGCCAAGTGGCGGGCTCTCCGAATTTCGTACAATGAATTTGCATTTATGGTGATGAACCTGACCCTTCGAATTCGGCCAAGTCAAAACGGCTATTTAAAGCACTTAAAGAACTCAAAGTCGGACCAATAAAGATGCATCATGCAAATGGATGCGCCGGTCAGATACCGCGCATCATACAGACGCGCCCGGTACCAAGCGCCCCGTATGGATGTGCCCAACAAAGCACAGATCCATACGTCCTAATCAACATGGACCCGTGCACCCAATCGATGCGTCACCCCATCAAGCAATTAATACCAAAGTGACAGAGTTGGCCGCACGTCCTCTGAGGACTGAACGGTTGGTAGCTTTTTCAGAAGACGAAGCGTCGCTGACGTCACCATCATCATTACTTTCCTCTGACGGTTATAAACCCACGTGGCCGACCAACCACTTGTATGTGCTTCAGCAGCCATGCGCCCGAAGACTTGCATGCGCCTCAAAAGCCGTGCGTCAGACCGGTTCGTTACTCCTGAAAGTTATGAGCCAAAGTCTTCTCATGCGCCCAATCCCAGGCGCATTCCGTCTGATCACTCTCCACCAAATCCGAGATCTTTGAGCTACGGGCATGCATCACGTGTTCTTTGGCTCAATTCAGCCTATGAAGGGGTGCTAATCACCCAAGATCTCAGCAACTGAAAGATCATCTCTCCTGCTACGTGCCAGCCCACAAATGCAGTATGAAGGATTCAACCCACAAATGATGGTGAATCATCCATGCACCTCCCGCAGCTTCAACCACGTGGCATCTCCACGTATAGGCACATCCTACATATGCGCGCATGAGCAGCCAGCCTGCAAGCTATAAATAGAGGGATCATTTCCTTCTTCCGGACACCTACCTACACACAGTGAGAGGGACATATATAGAGACACTCAACGTCTTCTTCCTCTCCACAAGCTTCAGCACCCAGAGCAACTCAGACCTTCAGAGAATCGAAAATCGTCGTCAGATCGTCAACGGAGTCAACGTATTACCACTCGCTCCATCGACACAGGGACCCAGATAAACAAAAGTGTACTCCTAGGACTACATCTAAGTCCTATATTGTAATACTGTTCTGTTTGTAGTTGAAATTGTAATCAAAAGATTTTAATGGCAAACAGTCGTGCCGTATATTCGTCCATGCCAAGACAAAATTTTCTTTATGTGGATCAAGCCAGGTGTCTTTGATATAAGATATACATGCCGGGATGCTCTTTTTCCACTGCTCTTTGAAGATGTACCATGTTGTATCGAAAGTTTCCTTAGTACTTGCTCGCCATACAAGGGTCCAATCTCTGTAGAATTCTTCGAAGCGTTCCATGTCGACTTTGCCATCTACTTTATCGAACTTTATCTTGCATTGTGCTTGAATATTTTGATTTACATGCCAACTGCATAATAATCTACGAGCATGAGAAAATACGATATCAATAGCATTCATCAATGCATATTTTCGGTCGGTGACAAAAACAGACGGCTCTCTCTGTCCAGTGTAAAGTGACTTCAACTTTTCCAAAGTCCATTTATAGTCCTCTACTGTTTAGTTCTTCATGAAACAAAAGGCAACTGAAAATATTTTACCGGTAGAAGTGAAGCCAACAATGAAAAAGAGGCATCTTGAATTTATTAGTCTTGTACGTGCAATCAACAACCAAGACATCGGCGAAGGACCATGCCAATTGTGTGCAATCCGGATGGGACCAAAACATAGAAATGACTTCATTGCTCTACGGAAGTCTTCTATGGTATTCCATGTAATGATTTTTGCCAAGTACCTTCAACACTTGCTGCATCGCCATTCTTCCTTTTAGAGTGTTTGTTCTCGACCTAGCAAGTGCATTGTATATTGTCCACAAACTGGACTTGTTCATATCATTCTTCTCACGCAGTACGGAATAAATTTTTTAGGACCAACTCCGGAAGTTGACAATTCTTTAACTAACTTTTTTTCATCATCGTTCAATCTACCAGCGTAGGGATGACCAACAAGCGTGTCCGACACAGGATGATTGTGCATCCCATTCCTCACCACAACTGTCCACTTCTCATCATTTTTGCACACCAACACTAACTTGAAGGGACAACCACATTTTCTGGTCCCTGCCGCTTTCTTCGAAGTTTTCGTTACGAGATGTTCATCTTTTTTACGATGATCCCTAAACTGCCCACTTCTTTCACAACCAAGATCTACAGTTTTTCGTTTCGCCCGGTGCCTTAACGACCTTGAAATGACAAGGATTGTGTTCGATCGCCTTCCAACTTCTCTGCACCATTCTAATGCTGCGTCGTAAGATTCAAAAACCATATCCGTCGAGAATATAGTCATCAAATCAATGCACATAGGAGATGGGGTGCCCTACAATAAATTTCTAATTTTTTAATAACTAAATCAACGACAAGTGTAAAGACAATATCCAATTCAGGACTCACATTGCAGTTAAACTAGACTGCCAGAAATTCTGACAGTCCTAAGTGAGTGATGGACTTCCAGAAAGTGTGGCAGTCTAGTTAAATAGGGTATGAACACTTGGACTACCACACTTTCTGGCAGTCTATAAAGTACTATGGACTGCCAGAAAGTGTGACAGTCCAGTTAAATAGGGTATGAACACTTGGACTGCCACACTTTCTGGCAGTCCATAAAGTACTATGGACTGCCAGAAAGTGTGGCAGTCTATATGTTCATACCCTATTCAACTGGACTGCCACACTTTCTGGCAGTCCATAGTACTTTATGGACTGCCAGAAAGTGTGGCATTCCAAGTGTTCAGAAGCTTAACTTCTGGACTGCCACACTCTCTGGCAGTCCACCAAGTACATGGGACTGCCTTAATGTGTGGCAGTCCAAATGTCGACTACGAATTGGTTCCACGTAACTAGGTCGGGGACCTACCGAGACTTCTTCGGAGAGAATGTTGTGTTCTTCGGAAGGACCGGACTGATCGATTGCTACATTTGACGTTCCTATTTCTTCCATATTTCCTACATTATGATAACACCTTCAATAATTAGGAATGAACAAATTTTAAAACAAATAGTGCCATCTAGTAGTCAAAATCATACCGAGTACTAGGAATATTCGTTGATAATTATTCGACGTTTGAAGACAAGAAGATTGAGTGGGGGACAAGAAGAATATTCTAGGGTTCTTGTTTCTTGGGAAAGTGGGAATGGAATTTTGGAGAAGAAGAAGACAAAAGGAAAAAAAAATTTGTTTTTCACTTTTATACTACAAAGTGGGATAGCCTTATTAAGTTTTTCTAATGGCAAACTTGTAAATAAACCAAAAATAAAAATGAGCTAGCCTTGATAACAAAGTGATGTGCCCATATAAAAAGCCTATATTTATGTCATGTCCAAGAGAAATCAGAGAGGACAAAGTGAAAATAAACAGACATTTTTTCTGGTGTTTGAAGAAGACATTTATTTAAACTATATAGAAATAGTTGTGAAAAATAGCAAAAATGTCGTTGTAGTATAGTGGTGAGTATTCCCGCCTGTCACCCGGGTGACCCGGGTTCGATCCCTGGCAACGGCGACGAAGTAATTTTTTTATTTTAATTTTTTGGTAAAAATGAATTTGATGCGCCCCTTATTTTTTTTGCACTTTTGTGACCTAAACCCAGCCCAGGATCAAATTTGACTTATTCTAATAATTATTAGTTTTTGTATATTTTCCTATATCTTTCTTAAAAACAATAAATTAATATTTTTAAAATAACAAGCAAAAAGAAAATTTTCAATGCAACAAACAAACCATTTATCCCAGGAACCAATCGATTTCTTTCGTCATTATTTTTGGATATTCTAACTGATAAAGGCTAAACATATTTCATTTCCTTTTATAATAAAAAAAGAAAAAAAATAGTTTAAGTGCCATGTTTATCTTCAAAAGAGTAAATATATTTAAAAAGAAAATAAAATTGGCAATGAACTAGCAAGAAATAAAAACAGCTTGTTTGAATCATTCTGTTCCTTTTTCTGTTCAAGGGTCATGCGTAACATTAACAAAAAGCATATATATTTTTAAAAATCCTAATCCATGTTTGTTTACGTTTCGTTTACCTCTAGTCCTAGTTGGCTCATTTAACTACTATCTTTTTGTTCCTCCAAATTAAATCATATATTGGTCTGCGTTGGATATATCCAAACCACTGAAGGTGTAATGTCCTGCTCCGCACAACACATTACGCTGAGATGTTGACTCAATGAGTCGCGTTGACCGAATAAAATGTATCGATACGAATCGATACGAGAGTTACGTTGTCCCGAGCAACGCATCGAACTAAGTCGATGCGAAGAGTTGCATTGTCCCAAAGAATACAATGAGTTGAATCGATACGAAGTGCCGCATTGCCCCGATGAATAAGTGCATTGAGACGGTTCGAAGATTCTAAGAAATCGAATCGACCAAGACGCAAGTCCGAATCGATGCAAGTATTAATTTTAGTTGGTTTGATGTGCAGGCTATACGTTTACGCTGAAATATTAGAGGTCGATATTTTGCCTTATTCAGAAAGGGGTCCGCGAAACCAAATCGTCACATTGCAACGGCCTGAGGCGTTGGCACGGCAAGCAAAGTCGGACGTATAATTCAATGAAGCGTGAAGTGCTCGAATGGCTAATTCAGGAGAGTTGGCCGTACAACGAAGTTATAAAATCGAGCCGCATCGACTCGGCGAAACGACAAGACGTATCGGCTCAAGATGGAAGGATTGACTCTTCTTTTTATCCTTCATGCCTAAATATATCATTGTATGCTAAGTTAACCTATCAACGCCACGGACGTGGTCCGATCGAAAGCTAAATCGTAGTGTATGTCGAACACTAGTTAGAACAATTGAAATGAAACGTGCATCAAATACAAAAGTCGCTATAGAACATTGGATATCGCAAAGGCGAATGCCTCGGTACGCAAGCCGCAAGAACATGGATAAATATATTCGGCGAGTGCCTTCGTACACGAGCCATTCCGTGCCTTCGCGTACAAGTTAGAAAGGCTAGAACATTGAAAGACAATAGGCGAGCGCCCTAGCGTGCAAGCCATGAACATTGAACACTAATGCATAGAACATAGAAATACGGTCGAAACGTGTCTACGTGCACGAGATCATAAAAGATGGCTTCGTTGCGAAAGAATACAGTTGTGGCATGAATGTGGCAGAACTGTCGGATGTGACATGATGCCTCGAAAGGTATTCGGGACCTTCGGTTCGTTCGGTTGACAAACATTAAGTTGAGGAATAATGCCATTGAACATTGAAACAAAGTATGAAATGTAAGAACATAGAAAGCTAATGGAAGAAATATGAGATGAATAAGTCTGAGTCTCGGACTCAAGACTATGCTTGGTTGTTTGAATAATAGTTCGTTGCATGGTCGAATGGAATGGACTTGAGATAAATGTGATAATCTCCCGTACATGGGTGTTCCCTCGAACGGTTAAGTGTCGGAACGCCGGAACCGTTTGGCCTAGGAGGGAATGCATCTTTGATAGGCGCACATCCGTAAGATGATTAGCAACTGCTTAGCGAGATGTAAAAAGCCACAAATGATAGTATGCAGTGGTAGATCTCCGTATTTGGGACAACAACCCATTACGAGAGGTGTCGGGCTACCCAATTCGAGAGAGAAAGAAAGAAAGAAAAAAAGAAAGAAAGAAAGAAAGAAAGAGAGAGAAAAAAAAAGAAAAGAAACGCCTTTAGTCCATTCCGACGTGGATACGCCAATGACCTTCATATAGTTAAGGAATGATGGGTCGAAAGTGCAGGCACGTATGTGTTCCGCACACATAGATCCTGCTTGGAGATGCACTTATAACATGACATGGAAGGAATGGGGCGCATTCACCTTTCGTCGGTGCAAGGGCGAGTACGTCGACTTGGTAAGAAGTCACGCCACGAAACAAGTACGAGATTGCTTGCCTGCTTGCCTATTCAACTCGAATAACATGATTGCCATGATAACATGCTTTACTGCTTTCGAATATACCATGAAATTGATCATAAGGAGAACATAGCAAGATCATACGCTAAGTTGCATGATTCAACATAAATACTACAATGTCCGTTTAGAAAGAAGGTCTTTGCATTTGTAGTGCCCCGTCCCGCTCAGTCAATCGGAGTAATCGAAATGCCGACGACGTTCGGACTTAGCCTTGCAACGGCTGCTCGAAGACATTGCTCGGTCAAGGCGATCGCTCGCTCAGGTAGGATAGTTTTGGTGAACTCGCCTCTTCTTTGCCTTCACATAATAAATCATATATTTCATCTTGCACAAGTAGGCTTAATAATAAAAAGAGATGAATCCACATAGCTAAATGGAGTAATCCCGACGGGTCGAATTGAGATAGAATATGGAAAGGTCCAACGGTCGGCTTTGAGTTGGTGCACGGCGTATTTTGAAAATGACACTCGATCCTTCATCCCGTGGCTTGGGAGAAGGAAAGTTGGTCTTTGACACAAATCTATAAACTTGCCTAAGTCATAGGCGTCGCCTGCGTAAATGCTCGATAAAGCATGCAAGGTTCTACTGCACAAGGCTTGGCATAGCCTTTGCTCGTCCCTCGGGTTAAGTTGTAGGCTTGAGTAAGTTAGACAAAGTTATACCGGTCGACCTAAGTCATTCCAAGTATTGTCCCGCTCTTTCTGCGATTGTCAAGTTAAATAGTCCCACGATCCCAAGGCCTGTCATATGAGGTATGACTTGGGCGATAGCGTTGCGTAGAACACGAGTTGGTTTAAGGCACGAGCCACACTTGGTTCAGTGGAAAGTTAGCCACAGTCTGTCGATACTTAAGAAACACGTTATGTTCAAGTTAAGTGGGAAGGCTATGCAGTAGTCGTTTTCAGAGTTTCAAAGAAATGTTAAGTCTAAGCGATGGTTAGTTGCCGAGAAAAAATATGTCGGGACTGTAGTTCAGTCGTCGAGGCAACCCTAGTTTGGGCTCTGCAAAGAAGTGTGAAAAGTAGAAGAAGTAAAGCAAAAGACTAAGTGATGATGATGAGACCATGCAATTACGTTAAGTCTAGAAGTTAGCGTAGGCGCGTGGTCATGGACAACTTGTCGACAAGGGTGATGGTTTCTTCGAGCGGCAACCCGGGGCTACGGGACCGACTCGGCCTAGGAAAAAATAGGTTATAGCCGAGCTGGGTATAAAGCAACCGTAATATGGGAACTTGCATCGGAGCTCGCTACTTGCGTTGCAAGGGTCCCGTTTACCAGGCTATGTCCAGGATGGCTAGTTAATGCCAGTGACCATTCATATAGATGTGTCGGCACGGGCGACAATCCGCGTGTGCGCCTTTGGACTGAGTTGAGTTGAATGTGTATGCAGTTAGAGAACACAATGTCTGGGCCTAAGATTTGACTACAACGAAGGTGGCGTGCTTTGGCACGAGATGTGGCGTCAAATGTTAAGTCGTTGGCATAGAGTTGCATGAGTTAGGCTTGAGCTATTGCGAGTTAAGTCGAGAAGGGTCGTAGGACAAGTTGGGTGAAGTTACGTTGAGTTGCTGGGTACGTGTAGCCCCTCTTCCCGGAATTTAGAATATTTTATTTATTTTATTTGAATGGTGAACTTTTAGAATTTTTATAAATATTATTTAGTTAACTTTATTATGGAATTTATATAAATATTGAGCTTATAAATTTTATAGATTACAATTTTGTTTTTGTTTCAAAAATTTGTTATTTCCATTATTACTTTCATTTAATATATAATTTCAGTATTCATATTAAATACTAGCGTTATCTTTTATTTAATATTTTATCTAATAGCCTTATTATAATCTTATTAGGTTAATTGTACAAAATATTTATTTAAATATTTTAGAATTATTCTGGGGATTTTCTACGATTTTTATAAATATAGTTGGAATTTATTAGGGTATATACAAACGTATATGGTTATATAAAGAGAAAAAAAAAACAAAGAGCTGCTAAATTAGTCCCAGCTACTTGATATGGTTCAGCTTGGTGTTGCAGCCGGCCAAAAAGGTTATTTAGTTATAAGGTCTCATATAATATTGCATATTATCATATAATATTTGATATTATTTCTTATATAATATTGCATATTATCATTTCTTATATAATATTGCATATTATCATACAATATTTGATACTAGCATAAACGTGACAATAAGGATGGTGATGATTGGTTAAACCATAGAAAGCTTTCCTGCAAGTTTGTAAAAGAATTAGCAGTTAACACTCTAAATAATACTCGAGTCAAATAAATCACAGCTCTAAGGAGTTAATGTAGAAAGATGGATTTCTATGTTTCCAAACCCATAGGGCCCAGCCAAGTAAGGTTTCCCCACAAATAGGTTACTAAACCAGGAAACCTTCACGAACCCGAGCAGCTCTTCAATTCCCCGACCCGAGCGGTTGCTTCCCCATCCGCGAATACATAACAGAGCAAACTCGCAAACCCTAAACAAATGCTCGACTCCCATGACGCCGCCACCATCCCCCCACGCGCGTGCGCCTCCCAGGACCACCGTGCGCGGCCGCGCGGGTCGCTGGAACCGCGCAGAACAGCGCAACAGCGGCAGCAGTTGCAGCCGCGAGGAGATGGTTCGCGACGACGTTGCGTCGTACACGTTCTTCCTTTTGACGAACCGTTTCTTCAGGTATGACCCCGACATAACCAACTCCTATTCTCTTCAAACACTTCAATTTATTTTGCGTCATGTACGTCAAAAAAACGAGCCCGAAATCGAGCAAAAACCTGTCCAAAAACAGGATAGTTTTGCAGTCCAGGAACCTGCATTGACGGACCGATTTCGATCAATCCAGCAACTTTTTAGGAATTCCACCTGAACATAAATATTGACAACATATACGAGATGGAAACCCTGTTTATAGATTTATTTTTCATCGATTATATTGCTGTTAATTTAACTTCAAAGTTTGGGAAAAATCTGTTTTCAAAATCACAAAATCGCTCCACGCGACGTGCGTCACGCCAATCGGGACGACGTGGTCGCGAACCGAAAGCATCGAAAGCTGCGTAACGGCTTCGTGGTCGTGTGGGCTTTGACGGAATTCAAATTGGTCGTGTGTGCGCGACGAATTTGATGCGTATCCGTCGAAATTCACCGTATCGTGCACTTTGCAAATTCTTCAATTACTTTGTGCACGCTCGTCAGATCGAGACGAAACTTGTGCCAACAGGACCGTATCGTTTTTCTGGTCCTGTATACCAAGTTTGGTCCGATTCTGAGACCGTTGATAAAATCACCGTTTTGCGGGCCCCACGGTCCCACTCAACGGGCGATTTTGTGCACGGCCCGCCGGAATCCAACTTTGGACATACGATTGGGTTCGTATCGAAAAACTGGATCCGTAGACATATAGTTTGATGACTTTACAGACCGTTGACCCTGGCACGCTTTTCGGTGCAAAGCGAGTCCAACGGCGGACATCGTTTTTGCCCGAAATTACCGTTTTGCCCTGTGTCCAGAATTGGACATAAGGACAGGCAATCCTAGCTAATTAGACTATTCTGAGATCATTGGTATTATTTATTTCAGCTTCCGGGGACTGTTGTACGGGTTTTGATTATAGTGGCACATTGAGTAGTCCAGATTGTCGGTTTCACCAGCAAAGGACTACAGGCGAGTACAGTTTATTGTTTGCATTTCGATATTGATCTTTACTATATTTCATTGATTAGTCATTGGTTATGTGATTATTTTCTATTATAAATTGTTGAGTCGGAAATGAGAAGTACCAAGGATGTGTGATCTGACCTTAGACCGTGTAGACCGTGTAGACCGTGTTGCATTTATTTCTTGTAGACCGTGTAGACATTGTTTATTTATTTCTTGTAGACCGTGTAGACAGTGTTTATTTATTTCTTGTAGACAGTGTAGACAGTGCTTTATTTACTGCATTTAAACTGTGTAGTTAGTGATTATTATTATTCTGTAGACAGTGTTTCTTTATTGCTATATTAACTGTAGACCGTGTAACTGTAGACCGTGTAATTGTAGACCGTGTAACTGTAGACCGTGTAACTTTAGACCGTGTAGACCGTGTCGCATAATTGTCCCGAGACCGATCACATATCAAAGGTACTTCTAACGGTGGAAAAGTATATTGGTCTATTTATTACTATTGATTTTTCTTACGGCTTTACTGTTTATTTTCAAACCCATGATTGATGTCTAACCTTTGTTTATAGTCATTTTCTTTATTTGAAATCGCATTCAGTGAATTGTGCTCGTTCTATTCCTGACTGGAAACCAACATTTTCAGGTTAGCCGTGGATTCACTTAGCTTGGGGAGTGACGGGTGTACTTGCAGACGAGCCTAGAAGACTAGTTAGATAGTCAAGTTATAGTCATTCAATATTTGTACAAGTTTATATTTTCCTGTAAATGTAAAACTTGTGATCATTGTAAATTAAATTAATTTTGTGAATGAGAATTATTTGTGATCTCGATCTTCATGGCCGTGACAGCGTTCTACCGCCGACACTGCGGCGTAGGCTGGCTTGGACACGTCTCGTATCTGTTTTTAAAAAAAAAAAACGGGTGCGGGTCGTGACAAGTTTTTGTGGTGGCCCATGCAGGTCTGTCTTCGCAAATCACGCGAACTCGTGATAGTACTTAAAGTTAGTACTATTGCGAGCCTGCGGCAAGGAAATGCTCATTCACGAATTAAGATTAATTTAATTTAAGCGAATGACTAGGACTAGGAGTCCCTTATGCAAACTTACCGATGGGTAGTCTAGGCCATGCAATTTAGGATGAGGGTTATAAATTTTGATACCTTGTCAGACCCCCATAGTTACACTAGTACCTCTTGATAGGACGATATGATCCAATGTGGATAGATTATTCACTTGGTGAGGCAGAGTTTCCTAGAGTAATGATCTAACCTTGATGAATTGTTCAATTAATTCTCTTTGCCCCTTAGATATCACCCCCATATCCTAGCCGAATTATCCATATAATTGCTAGTTGCCCTAAGAATCGTTATTTTATAAAGTTCTAATTTTTGTTATCCATATACTGACCTCGAGTTAGTTTCGATTCAAGTTTGTCCATCAGAGGCTTGAATACACATGGAAGAGTTAGAATGTATGTATTTCTTTTGTCCTCAGTTATTTCTCCCTGTTCAATCCTTTATTTTAAGGGTGGTGACTGATAGGACAAATGTTTACGCTTTATTTTATAGTCAACTTGTTTGAATCTATAGAAGCCCATAAAGATTTACAGATATAGTTAAAAGAATACTAGTTAACTCATAATGGCAGGACAACAGCGCACTGTCGCCATTTATTTGAATTTTAGAGACTACGGATTCACTACAGCCAGCAGCGCACTGGCAAGACACGACCCATAGAGTTGGATTTTGTTTAAGAAATATAGGTTATAGAATGTTATTAAGACTATGGCTGGTGGTCCTCTTTGACCATAGTCACACTGGTGTCAATATAAAGTAAAGTATCGGATAGCATGTCACATCTGAATCACGAAACCAAGGGTTTACCACAGCCCGATTTTACGGGCGAGGCGTAGTCCTCGGTGAAATAATTTCAGACGTGATTACAAGTTAAGGATACTATAGAGGATAGGACAGTGCCCTGTGTGTTCCATAAGATCCGAAGCCAATATTGATGGAGGTTTGTAAGTTGGATAGCACGTCTCCCGATCTAGCATTCCGTGGTCCTTGTGACCTATTGACGAGGATATCGACTGACAATAATAGGTTTACCTAGAATATAGAATTTAGAATGTCCATAACCCGTTAGTCGACCAAGTCCTTGTGGATCAGAAGATAGTAGGAAGACTGTATGAGCAAGAACACCGGGTAAGGTTTGATTCGTTCAAAACTCGAACGACTTATGTCCCCTTTCCAAAAATCTCGCATATTTATATTTTGACTCTCTAGACCAATGCTGCTATTACAGCCTAGTTTTTGCAAGCTTACTCTTTTATCGAGCTTGATTCAAAACATATGTTTATTGGGGACGCCCAGTAACGTATTGTCTAATCAGAATCAGTGTATTATGGTCTGATCAACCATGATGCATTTGGTTCGCACTTCATTTAACTATCCTACGTGGATTGAGATATCAAGGTATCTATGATCTCATCCGCGAATGCTTGACAATTCCTCTTGAATTATACGTTCGCCTTTGAATCACGCAATTGTATTCAGTGACATCTTTCTTGAACTCTTTATTGTTTTTGTCTTTTACCGATTTGAAAAGACGAAAGCTCGTGATGGTAGAGAAATACAGAGTATTCTCATGGCCATGATAATGGTAGGCACAAGTGTAGCTACCAACGGCCAGTCATGTGATTGAGTTACTCGTTCTCCCATCGACCCTCAAACTACTATTAAGACTTTCGAGCCATCTGAATTTGAGAATGATTAGGGTTTTACCCTTAGTCAGAACGCCAACCGAGGAGACTATCTATTCTCAAGAAGCCAAATTTTGTGAGTCTCTAATTATTGCTGGAAGCTTGCCCTAACTAGCAACCCGTAAGCCTTGAACCAACCCTTCCTTGACCGAAGTCCACAGTTAGACATGAGATGAGTGGACAATAGGGTAATCATTTACCGTGACACTCATCCCGAGATTGGTTTCCAACAGATATTACTCTAATTACGTGAACCTTATTATTAAGACCTAACTAGTGATGGAACACCACGGTCACTAGCTTAGCCAATACCATAGCTTAAAATACCCTGTCACACTATGACTTACCAGCTGTCAACAGCAATACCTGATCACTACAACCCTGGTGACCATAGCCTGGCCGGTTTGCCACAAATAGAATTTCTTGACTGAAATGTTAGAAATCTTTTATTATGTTGTGCCTTGGAGTTGGTTATCCCATCGGAAACTCTCATATACTGCGGACGAGTAGGTCATTCTATTTTATCGACCGTGTGTCATTGTACACACTCGTTCTTCATTCACCGATGAACGATCCTTGACATGATTTATATCTACCGTATTCCGTTACGCAGTGCCTTATCCTCTATTAACAAGAGTCGAGGTACAGTATACGGATTTTGGAAATCCTTCTAACCTCGATATTCCTAAACCCATGTCCTAATTTCTAAGATGGGTAGACTGTAAGCCTTCAAAATTTAGGATATACCAGGATTTTCGAGTGATTAGAACGATTTCCATTAGGGTGAAAATTAGTGCCCCAGGGACTCCCACTTTTCGTTTAGATCATTTTGTGTCCCCGGCCGTGCCATTAATATTCGGAGCACGAGACCAGCTGTTGCCTTCCAACAAATTCCACATGCAAGATCTAGACGAGTCCACCCTCATCTAGGTATATCATGTCCCACTCAAATCCGTTCCCTTGTACTCTATTTTTATGGTACGACTTTCAGGTAAAAAGGACTAGCGATAACCCTTACCATAGTACCGGTAAACTTTCCGACTACAATTAGAGACTCAACCTCGACTCATTTCCTTCGACCCAATATATAGTTGTGACCTACGCGAAGCCCACTATGCACATGCCACTAGTGTGCCACCAAATTGAGGCCTCAAGTGCTACTTAAACACAAAAGTCACTGGGGGCACATTTTGAACTTTAGGGACCTAGCTAACCAACCTGACTAGCAACTAGCTCAATCCCCTGGGTAGAAACCTATTCTAGGTTACCCTAACCTAGTAGACATAGTTTTATCTTGGAATCTTGTCCAGTTCATATAGATTGAGATCCTAGGATCATCCAACAACGAGTGATATCCAAATAGGAAACCATTAAGGCCCAGTAAAACCCCTCCAGACAAATCCCATAGTTGATCTATAAAACCGAACTGTTTGAAATAGGTCCCCATACCTATTTTGTAGTCTCCACCCCTTAGAATGTGATGTCCTTTGTAACCATTATGCCATCTACTTGGACGTCACGATACAATCCTGTATTGCATTCGTATCCCTTGTTCGTGTTGTTAAATAACCACGGAAAGATCACAATTTTGATTTCTCAATGTCCGTTCTATTTTGGAACTCTGGTTAGGACTTCGAGAACATAATTTCTGTATTGCACGGATTGCAAGCCCCTCTAAGAAACAAGTGTTCTTCGATTTAGCAAGTGACTGGACTAGAGTAGTCCTCTCTAGCAAATAAGTCATGGTTCATAAACTTTTATTCCATCTACAGCATTGGATACTCTCTACCGCTCTAGAAATTTTATTTTTTTTTCTTTCGATTGTTCGTCCTTATTTTCCTGTCCTTCCTCTTTCGGAGCGACGAATGGTCATGCTTATTGGGATTTACCAATACCCTCAGCTACTTGTACAAATTTGTTGCTAGTTAAATTTTTGGGTTGCTTGATAGATAAGAGAGAATTATAGAGGTCACATACAATAAATATTATATTGGTAGAAATGTTTAGCAAATAGTTGGATGATTACACAGTTTTAGTGACATGAGATTGGAGGGAGTAGTGTGACCAAAGGTGGGTAGAGGTCCTCGAGGTTGCATAGCTACAAGATGCTAGGAGGAGGAGGTAACTATTTTTGGAGGAATTAAAATTCGAGGAGATTAAGGAAATGATAGATTTCCTTTGAATTTAAGGAATAGTTGTGAAATTAGAATTTCGAGGACGAAATTATTTTTAAGGTGGGTAGATTTGTAGCCCCTCTTCCCGGAATTTAGAATATTTTATTTATTTTATTTGAATGGTGAACTTTTAGAATTTTTATAAATATTATTTAGTTAACTTTATTATGGAATTTATATAAATATTGAGCTTATAAATTTTATAGATTACAATTTTGTTTTTGTTTCAAAAATTTGTTATTTCCATTATTACTTTCATTTAATATATAATTTTAGTATTCATATTAAATACTAGCGTTATCTTTTATTTAATATTTTATCTAATAGCCTTATTATAATCTTATTAGGTTAATTGTACAAAATATTTATTTAAATATTTTAGAATTATTCTGGGGATTTTCTACGATTTCTATAAATATAGTTGGAATTTATTAGGGTATATACAAACGTATATGGTTATATAAAGAGAAAAAAAAAACAAAGAGCTGCTAAATTAGTCCCAGCTACTTGATATGGTTCAGCTTGGTGTTGCAGCCGGCCAAAAAGGTTATTTAGTTATAAGGTCTCATATAATATTGCATATTATCATATAATATTTGATATTATTTCTTATATAATATTGCATATTATCATTTCTTATATAATATTGCATATTATCATACAATATTTGATACTAGCATAAACGTGACAATAAGGATGGTGATGATTGGTTAAACCATAGAAAGCTTTCCTGCAAGTTTGTAAAAGAATTAGCAGTTAACACTCTAAATAATACTCGAGTCAAATAAATCACAGCTCTAAGGAGTTAATGTAGAAAGATGGATTTCTATGTTTCCTAACCCATAGGGCCCAGCCAAGTAAGGTTTCCCCACAAATAGGTTACTAAACCAGGAAACCTTCACGAACCCGAGCAGCTCTTCAATTCCCCGACCCGAGCGGTTGCTTCCCCATCCGCGAATACATAACAGAGCAAACTCGCAAACCCTAAACAAATGCTCGACTCCCATGACGCCGCCACCATCCCCCCACGCGCGTGCGCCTCCCAGGACCACCGTGCGCGGCCGTGCGGGTCGCTGGAACCGCGCAGAACAGCGCAACAGCGGCAGCAGTTGCAGCCGCGAGGAGATGGTTCGCGACGACGTTGCGTCGTACACGTTCGTCCTTTTGACGAACCGTTTCTTCAGGTATGACCCCGACATAACCAACTCCTATTCTCTTCAAACACTTCAATTTATTTTGCGTCATGTACGTCAAAAAAATGAGCCCGAAATCGAGCAAAAACCTGTCCAAAAACAGGATAGTTTTGCAGTCCAGGAACCTGCATTGACGGACCGATTTCGATCAATCCAGCAACTTTTTAGGAATTCCACCTGAACATGAATATTGACAACATATACGAGATGGAAACCCTGTTTATAGATTTATTTTTCATCGATTATATTGCTGTTAATTTAACTTCAAAGTTCGGGAAAAATCTGTTTTCAAAATCACAAAATCGCTCCACGCGACGTGCGTCACGCCAATCGGGACGACGTGGTCGCGAACCGAAAGCATCGAAAGCTGCGTAACGGCTTCGTGGTCGTGTGGGCTTTGACGGAATTCAAATTGGTCGTGTGTGCGCGACGAATTTGATGCGTATCCGTCGAAATTCACTGTATCGTGCACTTTGCAAATTCTTCAATTACTTTGTGCACGCTCGTCAGATCGAGACGAAACTTGTGCCAACAGGACCATATCATTTTTCTGGTCCTGTATGCCAAGTTTGGTCCGATTCTGAGACCGTTGATAAAATCACCGTTTTGCGGGCCCCACGGTCCCACTCAACGGGCGATTTTGTGCACGGCCCGCCGGAATCCAACTTTGGACATACGGTTGGGTTCGTATCGGAAAACTGGATCCGTAGACATGTAGTTTGATGACTTTAGAGACCGTTGACCCTGGCACGCTTTTCGGTGCAAAGCGAGTCCAACGGCGGACATCGTTTTTGCCCAAAATTACCGTTTTGCCCTGTGTCCAGAATTGGACGTAAGGACAGGCAATCCTAACTAATTGGACTATTCTGAGATCATTGGTATTGTTTATTTCAGCTTCCGGGGACTGTTGTACGGGTTTTGATTATAGTGGCACATTGAGTAGTCCAGATTGTCGGTTTCACCAGCAAAGGACCACAGGCGAGTACAGTTTATTGTTTGCATTTCGATATTGATCTTTACTATATTTCATTGATTAGTCATTGGTTATGTGATTATTTTCTATTATAAATTGTTGAGTCGGAAATGAGAAGTACCAAGGATGTGTGATCTGACCTTAGACCGTGTAGACCGTGTAGACCGTGTTGCATTTATTTCTTGTAGACCGTGTAGACATTGTTTATTTATTTCTTGTAGACTGTGTAGACAGTGTTTATTTATTTCTTGTAGACAGTGTAGACAGTGCTTTATTTACTGCATTTAAACTGTGTAGTTAGTGATTATTATTCTGTAGACAGTGTTTCTTTATTGCTATATTAACTGTAGACCGTGTAACTGTAGACCGTGTAATTGTAGACCGTGTAACTGTAGACCGTGTAACTTTAGACCGTGTAGACCGTGTCGCATAATTGTCCCGAGACCGATCACATATCAAAGGTACTTCTAACGGTGGAAAAGTATATTGGTCTATTTATTACTATTGATTTTTCTTACGGCTTTACTGTTTATTTTCAAACCCATGATTGATGTCTAACCTTTGTTTATAGTCATTTTCTTTATTTGAAATCGCATTCAGTGAATTGTGCTCGTTCCATTCCTGACTGGAAACCAACATTTTCAGGTTAGCCGTGGATTCACTTAGCTTGGGGAGTGACGGGTGTACTTGTAGACGAGCCTAGAAGACTAGTTAGATAGTCAAGTTATAGTCATTCAATATTTGTACAAGTTTATATTTTCCTGTAAATGTAAAACTTGTGATCATTGTAAATTAAATTAATTTTGTGAATGAGAATTATTTGTGATCTCGATCTTCATGGCCGTGACAGCGTTCTACCGCCGACACTGCGGCGTAGGCTGGCTTGGACACGTCTCGTATCTGTTTTAAAAAAAAAAAAACGGGTGCGGGTCGTGACAGTACGACCTCGAAATGTGAGGCACGACCGCGTTGTCAAAACTAAAGTATAGGCAAGACTAAGCGAAGAGGCACTGCCTCAGACATATTAAAGCACGAATCAAGTTCATGGCACGTCCGAGTCGTTACGTCCCAGAGTTTGGCACGAAAGACAAGTATGAGTCGGTGTGTTGACATTGCAAGCAAACGAGAAGGTCTTGAGGCAAGGATAAGGATATTATCGGTACAATAGCATGGTCACACGGAAATGGAGTCTATCGTGTAGTTGCGTCCCCGATTATGGTCGTAAGGCAAATATGACTTGATAGGTTAACGTTGTCAAGCACGAAAAGGGTCTAGAGGCAAGGTATGAGTTAACATTGTTGTTGTAAGCACGGGATGGTCCTCAGACACAAGTATGCCAAGGCGTCTGTCATAAAACTGAACCTAAGACAAGACTAGAAAGACAATTGATAAGAATGGACTATGTTGCACAAAGTAAATCAAACGTGTTGGTTTTGTATGGATGGGCGAGGAGCTCAATCCACCAGTACAGTTTAGTACTGACACCCATATAGTTTTCATGTGCAGGCGCAGGTAGAAGCTCATGGTACGGGGCTCGCTTGGATGCGTCGAGGTACGGAGTTCCTTGGCAATTCGAAGCGTATGGTTGTGTGCAGTCAAGACTTATACGGGACATAATATATGGACGTCGCCTTTCGAATCATCCGTTGGCTCGAGACATGTATTGAAAGATAAGAGAGAGCAGCGTAAACTTGTAAATGTGAGATGAGTGAGCTTGAGAGACTTGTAATCTTGGCCTTGTGCCCCATTGTAATCTATGTTTCAATATCAATAAAGAGCTTCTTTTGAATAACTTGTATTTTTTCTAAATTTCTGCTGCTATTATTCAATGTTTCTGCTTGGGACTTCTGTGTGACGACCCCGTTGCAGCCGCTGAAATCGGCCGTTATGGAACCCGCCTTACACGAGCGGAATCTAGGCTCGTGCGGCATCACGCCTTAGCGAAGACGATCGCTCCTACGGAAGCGGGGCCTGACATAATGGTATCAGAGCACGGCTTGACATCCTTGGACTATCGATTGAATTCTTTAACTTCGATGTTTCCGTAAAACTCTGTTGCTTCCGCAAGTTATTATCGTTGGTGCGCTCTCTCTCTCAAATGTCCCACGGGATGTCCATACAACAAGTCTAAATAAATTACAAAATATAGGAGAACAATTTTTGTCAAAACAAAAAGATGGATTGGACTCCATTGAGTAAATGAGATGACTATCGATAGGGGTGCTATCAAGCGACGATATTGTCGGTGCGATATAGATGAGCATGCTTGGAAATAGAGGAATGGTTCGAACGGGATTGAAGAAGTCGATTTAAATTCAAATGATAGTTTTGAGAATTTGTTGAATGACTTCATTCCTGAGTGGTGTATGCGATAGCCTCCGGAATGTCGATCGATCAATTGAGGATACGGAGTGTCAATGAGTCTATCAACAAGCGTCGCGTTATGCAAAGCCTTAGATTGAGTGTCATTGAACAAGTTGTAGTCTTGAAGATTTGGATGAGTCGATTCGAACAACTTGGAATTAACGTGCACGAGATTAGGATTGCGCAAGCATGAGATATGGAAATGATAGAGTAGGCAAATCAAATCGAGGAAAAGTTAAGGTGTACGAATGGATGACTTGATCGAGGAAATCGATAAGAATCATATACGAAAAGTTAGCACGACAAGAGGATAGCGTGCATGAAAAGTTTGATTCGAATGTGTAAAAATGACTCTGAGGATTGGAATGGATGTCGTTCGATGAATTGAGTTAGCAAAGGAACGATGCGAATTGAGAAAATACGTTGGTCGATGACTTAAGATAGACGGATGAATAATACGTGAATTTGGGTTTGAGGAAATTGATTTTGTGAATGATTCGAGCGATAATGATCGAAATTGATTTTGAATGTCAAGGAGATTATCCAGTCGGACGATGGCATCATTCGCACGACTCGAAATTGGTTGCAAAGGAAGATCGTCAGGTTGCACATACGTTGATGGTATTGAGGCGTATCAAAGATCGATATGCGATAACTCGGGGTACTCTGACTCGGCGAATGATAATCGTGTAAGTGTTATTGTTCGGTTGGATGCTATACTTAGGATTTTGATCGAGATGAATGTTGGATGAAAATGATTGTGTCTTGATGGTTATGCGGATGACCACAACGTCGACGATCTTGTCTTGCATGAGCGCAACTCTAGCCTCGCACATGCGTTGCGTCGGATTTGGGGCGATCGTTCTGCGTGAGCGCTGACATGGTAATTCATGTCGCGGGAATGATCGAATTGGAAAAATCAGAACACAAAAATTTTGATTGTCTCGACTTGTTGGCTTGATGCGAAGGTAAACTTAAGGATTTGTAGGACTTATGATTGACGAATGAATAAAACTTGAGGATTGAGTAGGTCCAATCCGCGCATCGAGAATGAATTAGTCTGGACACAAAATAAGAGTTTCGTCCCGATGAGAATGATTATCTCGCGGGAGCGTGCATGGTGATTCGTGCCACCATGGATAATCTGACTCGCATGAGATCAGGGCGCAACATATTGTTAAGTCGGACGACCTTGTGATCGATTACGTGAATTGGGATGAACGACTTAGGGAGTATAAAATGTGAGTTATGGATTAGCGATGAATTATGTCGTAGCGTGCTTGAATTGAGAAAGATTGATAGGTGATCTATGTCGAACGTGTTCAAAGAGATAGACTATACGAAATGGCTTGATAAACGAGTGATATCGATACGTCAAGGAATTGGTAGAAATGTGAGTTATCGTAGGATGGCTTTGCTGAATGACTCAGACCCTGTGCGATGAATGTTGAGATGTGTGTAGGGAATCGATGCTCGATGTTTAGAAATCGGAGTGATGCAAGCTTGGATAGAAAACCCCGTACTATCAAATTGGTTTTTTCTTAGGATGGGGTCAGTGTTGATATTGTTGTTTGGAAACTATGATTCCAATACTGACGGAAAGACATAGCCTAGCGGTTAGGCAGACGTCCGAGTACGAAGTAGTAGGATTGTGGAGGCACTACTCGCGAGCTCGGTTGACATGCACGTATATCAGGGACGCCCGAATATGTGTACGATCCGACTCGAGTGGTGATGGAGGATTCTCTATCACGAGGTTTGGCTGAAATACATGTATTTTGGGAATGCCTGGAATATGTGCACAATACAACTAAGTGATACGTTAAATCAAGTGAGACTTGAGGAACGGGAAAGTGTCGAGAATTTGAGATCGTGAGTTTCAAAGAAATGTTGATGGTAATGCGATCATTGAATTTAGACGAGTTTGAATGTTGGTTGATCGGTTGGTGTGCCTAACGACTAAGTTAGCGATAAGCACAAGCGTGGCTCGGATTTGAGAAATGCATAGGAGAAATGTGTGCGACAAACGTAGGATGTTGAAGCAAAGTTATAAGTCGATAAGTGTACTCAGTAAGTTTCAAGGACGAAACTTTTTCTGAGTGGTGTATGATGTAGTTCCCCATCCCGCTCAGTCAATCAGAGTAATCGAAACACCGACGGCGTTCGGACTTAGCCTTGCAACGGCTGCTCGAAGATATTGCTCGGTCATGGCGACCGCTCGTTCAGGTGGGGTAGTTTCGGTGAACTCGCCTCATCTTTGCCTTCACATAATAAATTGCATGTTTTCAACTTGCACAAGTAGGCTTAATAATAAAAAGAGATGAATCCACATAGCTAAAGGGAGTAATCCCGACGGGTCGAATTGAGATAGAATATGGAAAGGTCCAACGGTCGGCTTAGAGTTGGTGCACGACGTGTTTCGAAAAAGACACTCGGTCCTTCGTCCCGTGGCTTGGGAGAAGGAAAGTTGGTCTTCGACACAAATCTATGAACTTGCCTAAGTCATAGGCGTCGCCCGCGTAAATGCTCGATAAAGCATGCACGGTTCTACTGCGTAAGGCTTGGCATAGCCTTTGCTCGTCACTCGGGTTAAGTTGTAGGCTTGAGTAAGTTAGGCAAAGTTATGCCGGTCGACCTAAGTCATTCCAAGTGTTGTCCCGCTCTTTCTGCGGTTGTCAAGTTAAATAGTCCCACAATCCCAAGGCCCGTCATATGAGGTATGACTTGGACGATAGCGTTGCGTAGAACACGAGTTGGTTTAGGCACGAGCCACAGTTGGTTCAGTAGAAAGTTAGCCACGGTCTGTCGATACTTAAGAAACATGTTATGTTCAAGTTAAGTGGGTAGGCTATACAGTAGCCGTTTTTGGAGTTTCAAAGAAATGTTAAGTCTAAGCGATGGTTAGTCACCGAGAGAAAATATGTCGGGACTGTAGTTCAGTCGCCGAGGCAACCCTGGTTTGGGCTCTGCAAAGAAGTGTGAAAAGTGAAAGAAGTAAAACAAAAGAACTAAGTGATGATGATGAGACCATGCAATTACGTTAAGTCTAGAAGTTAGCGTAGGCGCGTGGTCATGGACAACTTGTCGACAAGGGCGATGGTTTCTTCGATTGGCAACCCGGGGCCACGGGACCGACTCGGCCTAGAAAGAAACAGGTTATAGCCGAGCTGGGTATGAAGCAACCGGTAATACGGGGACTTGTATCAGAGCTCACTACTTGTGTTGCAAGGGTCCCGTTTACCAGACTATGTCCAGGATGGATAGTTAATGCCAGTGACCATTTATATAGATGTGTCGGCACGGGCGGCAATCCGCGTGTGTACCTTTGGACTGAGCTGAGTTGAATGTGTATGCAGTTAGAGAACACAATGTCTGGGCCCAAGATTTGACTACAACGAAGGTGGCGTGCTTCAGCACGAGATGTGGCGTCGAGTGTTAAGTCGTCGGCATAAAGTTGCATGAGTTAGGCTTGAGCTGTTGCGAGTTAAGTCGAGAAGGGCCATAGGGAAAGTTTAGTGAAGTTACGTTGAGTTGCTGGACACGACCTCGAAATGTGAGGCACGGCCGCGTTGTCAAAACTAAAGTATAGGTAAGACTAAGCGAGGAGGCACTGCCTCAGAGATATTGAAGCACGAATCAAGTTCATGGCACGACCGAGTCTTTATTCCCCAGAGTTTGGTACGAAAGACAAGTATGAGTCGGTGTGTTGACATTGTAAGCAAACGAGAAGGTCTTGAGGCAAGAATAAGGATGTTATCGGTGCGATAGCATGGTCACACGAAAATGGAGTCTATCGTGTAGTTGTGTCCCCGATTATAGCCGTAAGACAAATACGACTTGATAGGTTAACATTTTCAAGCACGAGAAGGGTCTAGAGGCAAGGTATGAGTTAACGTTGTAGTTGCAAGCACGAGATGGTCCTCAGACACAAGTATGCTAAGGCGTCTGCCATAAAACTGATCCTAAGACAAGACTAGAAAGACAATTGATAAGAATGGACTATGTTACACAAAGTAAATCAAACGCGTTGGTTTTGTATGGGTGGACGAGGAGCTCATTCCACCGGTACAGTTGAGTACTGACACCCACATAGTTTTCATGTGCAGGTGCAGGTAGAAGCTCGTGGTGCAGGGCTCGCTTGGATGCGTCGAGGTACGAAGTTCCTTGGCGATTCAAAGCGTGCGGCCGTGTACAGTCAAGACTTATACGGGACATAATGTATAGACGTTGCCTTTCGAATCATCCACTGGCTCAAGACATGTATTGAGAGATGAGAAAGAGCATAGTGAACTTGTATATGTGAGATGAGTGAGCTTGAGAGACTTATAATCTTGGCCTTGTGCCCTATTGTAATCTATGTTTCAATATCAATAAAGAGCTTCTTTTGAATAACTTGTGTTTGTTCTAAATTTTTGCTGCTATTATTCAATGTCTCTGTTTGGGACTTCTGTGCGACGACCCCATCGCAGCCGCTGAAATCGGCCGTTATGGAACCCGCCTTGCACGAGCGCAATCTAGGCTCGTACGGCATCACGTCTTAGCGAGGACGATCGCTCCTACGGGAGCGGGGTCTGACAGCATCAGTACATACGAGGATGAACGTAATGATCCCCCACCAGCTTTCATGCAGGGTGCAGGAAATTGATTGCTCGCGGCGAAGCTTCGTTTGAACGCGTTGAGGCTTGGAATGCCGAAGCGTATTGAAACGTGCGATCGCTTGACGCTCGAACTTGCAATAGGATTGATGCGACCGAGATATAAAAGGCATGATGCATGGAACGGTGAAATCCTTTCTGGGCAAGAGAGAACCTGAGTGTTGTAGCCAATCTGGCATATATTGTTGGCTAACGTAAGCCTTTGTAATCTCAGGTCAAATATCAATAAAGAGAATTGTTTCGTATACTCTGTTTTCCTTTTGTTGTTAAAATCAAATCAAAGATAACCATTTGAGAACTTGTCATCTTGTCTGCACGAGTGCAACTCCAGGCTCGTGCGACATCATGCCGCCTGCGAGGACGATAATTCGGGTGATTTTGGGTCGGGGCGTGACAGATTGGTATCAGAGCTCTAGGCTCAATTTTCTCAGGATGTTTGCTTTATTTCAATTCCAAAGAGTTGCCCACCACCAATCGAAATCACTCTTGACTCTACTCGATGCCGTACTGGATGTTCCATACAATAAGTCTAATACAAAGTCGGGTAACGTTGTCGCAAGTACTTCGAATTTACATGATGTTGCGGGAAAAGTCGTAAAACATTTCGTTGCATTGAATGCACGAGCCGTAAAATGTTAGTTGTTGCAAGTGTAACAAATTGTGAAATACGATTTGAGATGTTGTTGTTGCAATGTAACATGTTGAATGAGAAATAAAACAATGTACGAAGTGCAATGAGTTGTGAATATTGGTTGCACCAATGCGGAAACTTAAATAATGCGTTGCAATGAAAGTGATAAGTCAATATCGAATGTGTTGAACGGATTTGGGCATTGACTTTGAAAGTCAGGAATAAATCATTGCACGAGGTGCAATGAATATCGAAAATAAGTCGTTGCACGATGTACAATACGTGTCAGAAGTAAAATTTTTGCACGTGGTGCAACGCATATCAAAGTAACCGTTGCACGAAGTGCAAAGGAGATTGGAAATAAATCGTTGCACGAGATACAACGGAAGGAACTGAAATCATAAATCGATAGAATGAATCGTTCGGTTGCACACCGAACTTGTGTTGGCAAATGAAAATATTGGCCGAATTGTGTCGGATTTGATTTAATCAAAGTTACGGTTGTGATCAAGCACGATCACTGTAGAACACTACACCAAAACATGGATTTCCCAACACTAATTTTTTTCGATTACCAACAGTTTTTTACCGTTACAAATTAGCAACAGTTAAAAACTGTTACAAATTGGAAAAATCGTTGGTAAATATAAAAAAACTAAATTTTATTATTAGTAGCCCATAATATTTATTTTGTAACACCTAAAACCATTGGTAAATCTAAAAAAAATAAAATAGCAGGGGAAAAAACTCGATCACGTGCCTTTCATATGATAATAAAAGTGTTATGGAGCATTTCCCTCCCGACTCCATACTGACTCTAGAAATCTCATTCCCACTGCACTCTGGCGCCAGTCTACCTCTGTCGTCACTCGTACCCCCTTTTGCTACGTCTTCGAGCACCTTGTCCGCATCGAGGTCCTCCTCGCCAACCTCGATCGCTCCATTGGTACCGACCAAGTAGAGGAGGGGCTCCTATCAATGGATTTTGCAAAAAATTACATGGGAGGGGGGATGAGGAGGTCTTCTAAAGGACCAATACTTCGTCGGACACGCCACTGCCACCTCCTCGTCGGTGCTCGCATCCTCCTCCCTCATCTACCCCCTCGACACTCTCAAAAACCCTCCTCCAGCTGCTCCGCTACTGGTAATTATAAATCCCTAACCCTATTTCTTTGCTATAAATTGTAATCTCTCTCTCCTTCTTTCCCAGAAACCCTATTTTTTGTTTTTTCCCTCTTATCAAACCCTAATTCATTTCATTCTCTTCTTAAAACCCTAATTTATTTCATTATCTTCTTAAAACCCTAATTCTTGTTTTTTTGTAGATCGTGTGTTTGATCAGAGTTCGACAAATGGGAAGGTGTCTCATCAATTAACCAAGCCCATTATCAATGTTGTTGTCCATGGATTCAACGGTAGCAAAACCTAAATCTGACTCAAAGTTTCTGAAATTTTAGCAAAATATGTCTTTGATGTGCCAGCATTGTATAGATTGATATGGATTGAAGCTCTAAGCAAATGATTCACTGAAGTTCTGCGAGATTTGTTCTTTTTTGGGCATTCAACAAAAAGATTAACAAATACATTTCATAGTTTTTAGTTTTTGGTGATGATGAACTGTAGATCGATTAGGACATTTTTTTTCTAGTTACTCGGGAAGCAAAAAAAGTCCAAAATACTTG
This sequence comes from Iris pallida, assembly GCA_029216955.1. Taxonomy (NCBI): domain Eukaryota; kingdom Viridiplantae; phylum Streptophyta; class Magnoliopsida; order Asparagales; family Iridaceae; genus Iris; species Iris pallida. The sequence goes on along the minus strand of JANAVB010033122.1, from coordinate 15,152 downwards.
CATGTGTTCAGTGTTGGACGCTCCCAAAATGGTGGTGTGTCTGCATTATAGCGACCATTTTGTCTTATTCATGTCCGTGCATCATATCGAGTTATATAGTCAATTTTTGAAGTAGAGTTTCTTTGTGTATTACTCGGGTTAACTGCTAAACTAGTGGTGAAGAGGATTAGTTTCTCTCTCTTGAAATACTCCTTTATTATGTTTTTGCTTTTTATTAACCCTGTCAAAAAAGGCATTTTGCCTATGTTCCATTGACATATATACTATATAAAATAGACACATTTCATCGATTGGGTGTGTCTTAGACTCCTACTGTAATTTGGAGTTTACATGTCACACTTAATGTATCTGACACGAGATGCCACAAACAGAGCACACTTTTTTGTTATCAGTATTTCTCACGTTTGGCATTTGGAGATGTTTTGCCAATTTCAAAATGCTTTGGATGGTCCTATGATGAGCAAAGGTACTAAAATCCTTTTTTTGTTTTAAGGGTTTGACTGGCAGTAATGATGGTTACCTACTTTTTTTAGTTCCATTGCACTAAAATTTGGCCCATTTTTTTAGACTTTATGGTTATGACATGTTTACCAAAAAAATTTAGACTTTTTTAGGGTCATTTTCTTTCAAGAACTGCCTTTGCCTATGGTCAGACAAGTAGTTAGAAAACCTTCACCATGAATGGTTCCCAAGTGGAACCAAGAATCATCCACCTCGCTGTTAAGGATATCTTTCATTCGACTCGGATGGTATAAATGCATATAGTATCTTAAAATAATTTGGGATTTCCCTTTAAATCTTTGTTTATAGTTTCCTGCTATGATACACAGATCACATATCATGTTTTCTTGATTAGAATTTCTTATATGGAGATGTACAATGAAGAGATCAATGGTCTTCTTTCTTTGGGTTGTGAAAAGCTTCTGATCCATGAAAGCTTAGGTAAGATGGTAAAACCAAATTCATCACATGGGCTTAACATCTTTTTCTAAATATTCTGTTGTATTATATCTGTAGCAGGGATTTTTTTTGTTGGCCTTAGGAAAGACATTGTGAACACTACTGAGTAAGTATTGAGCTCATTAACTTGGTGAAGGTATGGATATGTGTTATGTTTAGTATCTAAGTTCTTGTTACTAATAATATCTGGAGGTGGATAAAAATCAAACTATTTTTTGTACCAAACAACACTTCCAACAAAACAAACATGAATTCTCAGAGCAGTAGGTCACATACAATATTTAGGAGTCCAATGTGCAACAAATTAATACTCCTGTAACTGTCGGTGGTGACATCCAAGTCCAGTTTCATGATCTAATAAAACTTTTCCAGAGTTCTTATTCCTGAGACCAATTGCATTTTCATGGTAAATTCCTCCTTTACAAGTGTTTCAATTTTTATCTTCTTTAGCAACAACGCAATAACTTGATCTTACTATAATACTGCTTTATTTATTTATACCATTAGTGTGAAGGTGTGGATCGGGGATATAACAAGCCATATTACTAACAGAAAAGAATATTTTTTATGTCCATGTGTCAGTTTCCAGAGTACTGTATGTTTATATCATATGTTCGCTGATTTTAAATTTTTAACATGTGTAAAATTCATCTACGGTGTATGTACAATATCGTTATTTCAATCCAGCATTTCACGAGCAGATGGAAATGGACCAATTGTTTCTTTATTAATAATTTTCGGTCTTCACACTTTAACTATGCACATACAAATTTTTTATCTATGGTAAAAGTTAAGATTCATGCCTCTCACACTCAACTAGATTTGGATGGTGGTGTAAGTTTGTACATGATTCATTATATGAGTATAGCTTGATAACCAGGGGCCATAAACATTGTTTGCAAACTTGCAATATCGCCAGATATCGATACAGTGACATAATCCCGATCCGATACCGACCGATGTCGATATTGACCGATACTGACATCAGTGGTCTCTTTTTAAATCAATTCGATAAAGAAAATGAACAAAAAAAAAAAACCAATCAACAAGGGTGTAAAAGCATAGTAACGTTGTAAAAACATGAAAAATAAGAAAACTTAGTGGTTTTTTTTTGTAATACAGTGAACTAAAGGAGTTTGGAAGAGAAAGACTGGCTTTTTCTCATTGACTTGATATCTTTAAGGTAAATATAAAGTTACTTCAAACATGAAATATAAAGTTACTTCAAACACATATTATATCATTTTGTAGTTAAATTTAGTTGGTTATGCTTTACTATAGTCGATTTTCTTTTAATTGAATAAATCTCCTCTCTTCAAATCAATGTCTTACGAAAGAGAAATCAAATAATGTTGGTTGAATTATATTTTTATGCAGAAAACTTAAGCTTGACGACCCTACTGATAATATTTGGCCACATTTTGGCATCGACATAAAGGAGCTTATTAAGGTATGAAAAATGTTATGATCTATCCATAAATCACTAATTGAAGTTAAGTATCACTCACTATTTTATACTTTCACTAATGACTGTCTCATTTCCTTGGGTCCCCCATGTCCTTAGTCAATACACCTGGTTTGCACAATGAAATGGGTGATGTGTTGAAGACAAATCCTTTTGTACTGTGTGACTAGGATAAATGTCTACACCACATTGCTACGTCAACCCTTAAGACAAAACCTGCAGGTTCCCAGCGATAGTATCTTACTCGTCTTTTGATTGGTTTTGTGGTAGACTAATAGAGGTATTCATGTTTTCCTTGGCTGGATACAATCCCAATTAAGAATGTTAGTGAATGGATCATTATGATGTCAAAATTTATTAAGCTTACCAAGGCCACCAACAAAATGTTTCCAAGATGCCATATCCCCAGTTTTGGTTTGGATTTAGTAAATTAGTAAAATTGATGTTTAATTATGAGGATCTTTAGAATTTATGTACTATTTAAATTACCACTAAAAATTATTCGAATATTTTCATCTGGATCTTTTTAAATCAAGCCCAAGTATCATCATGGGTGATTCTTGTCTGTTGTAAAGTATCGTCTTTGTTGTGCATTATGGTTGAAGCCTTCCAAACTATTCCCTCAGTTATGCTGAAAAGCTTACTTTAAGATGTATATTCAGCATAGATCTGACATGTATTTCCTTGTTTTACTAAATTATTTTACCATGTCTGAAAATCCACTTGTGTCTTAGATATGGGATTTACAAGTTGTCCCAAATTTTTTATTGCATTAACGTCACCGTGACCGACGAGAATTCATCAACTCATTGTCTGTCCTTGTCCCCTTAAATATAGATACTACACCATTTTATTGCACTAATGTATGTCGCAGTTATAATTTTTGTATAATGAATGTTGCATGACCATGTCATACTCATATGAAGTTTTTTCCTTGTATCTTGCATCAGTTATCATGTCTATGTCAATTATCATTACTTATGCACTGTCAGGTTTTTCTGCAAATTATCTCTGCAAGCTAGCTTCATGGGGATCCATAGGAATAGGTTCAAGCTGATCGAAATGAGTAAAATGGCTGGGATATAGTTTGCTTGTTATAGTGACAATAATCATTATTCAAACATATACACAGTTCTTTTGGCTAGCGTGTCGTGATACTGATATACAACAATTTTGACCCTAGAGAAAGTTATTGCTTGGAGTATTAGTGGCAGAATTCTTCATTTATTTTTGACATGCTTATTTTGGGGACTAGTAGCTTCCTCATGGTTCAGGACGACACCCTTGGCCAACAATGATGTTTCAAGAATTTTAGGAAGATATGAGTCTGTAATCAAGTCTTTCTGAAGTTCTGATTGGTATACCTTTAGTTATTGTGTCAATATGAGTATACAAAGTCAAATGTACACGGTTTATACATGTCTAACCATTTGTTCCTTTTTTACCAGAAGCAATAGTTTCTTCTCACTACCATTATTATTTATTTTTTTTGTTCTTAGAGTGGCGGCAGAACTTAAAGGTGCAATTTATTCTCTTGGAGGATATGATGGAAATATATAACTAAGGTTAAAACTCCCTCTCTCTCTCTATGTTCACTATTTAGTATATATTGCAAATGATAAGCAGTTTTCTTCTATCTAGTGGCCTTGTACTTAGGTGTCATACACACTAGAAACTTGGCTTTGGCCCTTGTTCTCCCTACTACTGCTTGTTATTGTAGCTAATTCAAACTAACTCTTGCTAGCATCATTTAGCAAAGGTTATTGTTTGTACGTTTTGAATTCTTTGTTATTGTACCTTTTTATCTCATTTTAAATATCAGTCCTTCATTAACCTTCCATTCTTGTGCAGATATGCATAGGAGGTTATGATGGTGAGAAGATACTTTCATGTGGTGAAATATATGATCCTCGGTTGAATGCTTGGGTGATGTAGGAACTGATGAAGTTTATGAGAGGAACTTGCTTACTATTGTAATATATTTTAATAGGCAAAATTGTGTAAGATCTAGTTGAATGGAAAAATATTGATCCTTATGTTGTTTGTATTTTCGATATGATCTGAGTTTTGTTTATGTTCATGTGCACGAAGAAAATGAATTTGTTTCTTAGGCTTAATAGGAGCCATAATTTTTTTTAATAATTTTTTCCTATTCCTAACGGTTATAATCGTTAGTAAAAAAAATTCTTCCTAACGGTAAAAACTGTTAGGAATTTTTTTGTTCCTAACAGTAAAAAATTGTTAGAAAATTTCTTTTTCCAACGATTTTTTACTGTTGGTAAATCTATTTTACTAACAGTTTTTTACTGTTAGGAAAGTTATTTTCCTAACGGTTATAACCGTTAGGAAAATTTCCAACGCCGTACTAGCAACGGTAGAAAAGCGTTAGTAATAATTTTCCTAACGCTTATAGTCGTTAGGAAATAACTATTTTGGTGTAGTGGAAATCGTAAGTCGAAAGAGATCGTTGATTCGTAAAGAGTATAATACGAGGGAAATAACTTGATTTTCGAGTGGTATATGCCATACCATGTATGTGATGAATGACTCGATTTCGAGTGGTATATAGCATACCACTTGTACGATGAATTGCATCGACGCTTTGTGAGAATTGCGGAAGGTTTGTCCGCAACGAACGGGAGAGTACCGAGACTCGATTGAAAATTAGTATGACGGTATGTTGATGCAAGTATTCTTCGAAAATCGGTTGGGACGATAAGGCGAGACTCGTATCAATGAATGATACGTCGGACGAAAATTATATGTCGGTCGGACGACCGAGACTAACGGAACGATTATGCCTTGAAGCAATAATCGAATCGACGGGAAGGGAAAACTCGAACTTACAAACGAGTCGCACGACTTACGATCTCAATAAAAACATTTGACGAGACGAATCAAAATCGAATCGCACGACTTGCGATCTCGATAGAAATGTAGGGCGAGGCAAAGTATAATCGGATCTCACGATGTGCGACTTCGGTGAAGAGTTGGTTGATGCAGGTAAATAGTGCCTAAGAGATAGTTGGTTACGTTACGGCGAAACTCACTTGAGTATGACTGAAACACGCAAAACCTTAGAGGGCATGATCGTATAACTTGAGGGTTCGATGTTAGATAATCGGTAACTCAGTTACGCGATCAAAGTATAGCGGGATGCGGCGAATCAGAAAATGAGTTGATGCGTATGGAAAAGTTCGTTGCGAACTTGGTTGTATGCGATACGAGTTAAGTTGACGTTGAAACGGATTCAAAGTTGAGCCTTGCGCTATCGAAATTGATACGACGTATCGAGATCGATACGTAAGGAAACGTAATCACGATGTGAGAATACAAAATGGAGTATGCCTCACGCTATCAAAATTTTGAAAATAACAATACGAGAATGAATGAACTGGTTGATCATGAACTTTATGATTGATCAAGACGAGATTATACATCGTCGACGATTGTTCGATGCGTATAGTATCTCATATGTCGACCGCAAATAAGATAGACCCGAACTCAATGTGAGTAGATGTTTCGTAAGTTGTAGAATCATCGACGGTAGTGCATGACTTTACTCGGAGGATAGTTGCACATCAGTTGTGCCGATAGAAATGGTTTTGTCCAAAATTGGATAGTCACATAGAAATCGTCGGAACGTGATTTGGCTCCGAAATAAGATATAGCATGGTTCGTAGTAAACTGTCCTTCGGTGATGATCCACAATTATCGAGCGAAGCTTCGGGGCAGCTGACCCTAGAAGACTTGACCGTCAAATCAAATTGAATGTTGCAGACCGTAAGATGACCCATGCGATATCGCATATGAAATTGCATCGGTAACAAATATAGTGTGATGCATGTTGACGATAAGTCTAGGCGATCGAGAATTGTTGGAACAACTTTCGATTGAGAATGATATAATTAGATTTGATTATTCGTCGGATGAATACTTGAATGGTTATGTTGATCGGCGATCGAACAAGAAATTCACCAAAGAACTTGGTGATTCGGATAAGCGATTGCGAGAATCGTGCTATGCACGAGTGAGAACGATAAGGGAATGACTTACGAGTCATGTTGTTAGATTCGGATTCACCTTCACCTTGCAATTGAGCTTGCGTGAATCGAACTTATATTCGATGTTGCGAGACAGATAAGCTGAAAATTTGGCTAGTGAATTCCTACTCGTTAGGAAATCAGATGTAAGATGCATCATAGAGACTTCGTGTCAAGGCGGTCGTTGCCTTGAGCACCGTCGTCTCGATGTAAACTTTTGTGTTGGATAGATTGTGACCTCGTGCAACGTCAATTTAAAGTTACGTCGGAAGAATTTAAGCACGGTGTCTAGGTAAGTAACCTAGCGGACGTAGTCCCGAATGTTGATATGGAAATTATATCGAGATAAGTTGTATAGCCAGACTTCGAAAATAGTTGGGTGGCGACTTCAAACGCAAGGCGTTGCGAAAGATCGTTGCGATCGGATGCACGACGGTTCGACGTGACGCATAAAGTTGATAGTCCATACGAAAAATACGAAATGAGGAATATGATTTTTGGAATCGTGTCAGGTGCAGTGACTTTATTGAATGAATCACGTATGTATCGAATATACGTATGCGATAAAATTTTGAGAATAATTGCTAAAGATAAGTCCGATAGGGAGTACGAGATGGCAAGCATAGGATTAAAATTTACCTGTCATCTTTGTTCTAATTTTCTACTATTGGACTTGGTCGAAATACATATATCTTCGGGATGCCTTAAATATAGGTACGGATCCAAATCGAGTTGTATACAAAATTCAAATCGAGCTGCAGGAAAGACTTGGAATGTTAACAAAAAGCTTGCTAGATAGTGTGAAACTGAACAACAATGGTAGGACGAGATCGTGAAATGATCTATAAAATACTTAATCGGAGTGTTGGTTTTGGTTCGAGGATGAACCTTGTTTTGACTGGTATATTCTGTAATGTTCCGCTCCGGACGGCACATTACGCTGAGACGTTGACTCAACGAGTCGCGTTGACCGAATGAAATGTATCGATACGAATCGATACGAGAGTTACGTTGTCCCGAACAACGCATCAAACTAAGTCGATGCGAAGAGTTGTATTGTCCTAAAGAATACATCGAGTTGAATCGATGCGAAGCACTGCATTGCCCCGAAGGATAAGTGCATTGAGACGGCTCAAAGATTCTAAGAAATTGAATCGACCAAGACGCAAGTCCGAATCGATACAAGTATTGATTTTAGTTGGTTTCATGTGCAGGCTATACGTTTACGCTAAAATATTAGAGATCGACATTTTGCCTTATTCAGAAAGGGGTCCGCGAAACCAAATCGTAGCCTTGCGACGGACTAAGGCATTGGCACGGTAAGCCAAATCGGACATATAATTCAATGAAGCACGAAGTGCTCGAATGGATAAGTCAGGAGAGTTGGCCGTGCAACGGAGTTATAAAATCGAGCTACATCGGCTCGACGAAACGACAAGGCGTATCGACTCAATGTGGGAGGATTGACTCTTCTTTTTATTCTTTCATGCCTAAGTCAGAATATATCAATGTATGCTAAGTTAACCTATCAACGCCACGGACGTGGTCCGATCGGAAGATAAATCGTAGTGTGTGTCGAACACTAGTTAGAACAATTAAAATAAAATGTGCATCAAATACACGAATCGCTATGGAATATTGGATATATCAAAGGTGAGCGCCTCGGTGCGCAAGCCGCAAGAACATGGATAGCTGTATTCGGCGAGTGCCTTCGTGTACGAGCCATTCCGTGCCTTCGCGCACAAGTTATAAAGGCTAGAACATTGAAAGACAATAGACGCGTGCCCTAGCGTGCAAGCCACGAACATTGAACACTAAGGCATAGAACATAGAAATACGGTCGAAACGTGCCTACGTGTACGAGATCATAAAAGATGGCTTCGTCGCGAAAGAATACAGTTGTGACATGAATGTGGCAGAACTGTCGGATATGACATGATACCTCGAAAGGTGTTCGGGACCTTCGGATCGTTCGGTTGACGAACATTGAGTTGAGGCATGATGCCATTGAACATTGAAACAAAGTATGAAATGTAAGAACATAGAAAGCTAATGAAAGAAATACGAGATGAATAAGTCTGAGTCTCGGATTCAAAACTATGCTTGGTTGTTTGAATAATAGTCCGTTGCATGGTCGAATGGAATGGACTTGAGATAAATGTGATAATCTCCTGTGCATGGGTGTTCCCTCGAACGGTTAAGTGTCGGGACGTCGAAACCGTTTGGCCTAGGAGGGAATGCATCTTTGATAGGCGCACATCCGTAAGACGATTAGCGACCGCTTAACAAGATATGAAAAGCCGCAAATGATGGTATGCAGCGGTAGATCTCCGTATTTGGGACAGCAACCCATTACAAGAGGCGTCGGGCTACCCAATCCGAGAAAGAAAGAAAGAAAGAAAGAAAGAAAGAAAGAAAGAGAGAAAAGAAAAAAACGCCTTTAGTCTATTCCGGCACGGATACGCCAACGACCTTCATATAGTTAAGGAACGATGGGTCAAAAGTACAGGCACGTATGTGTCCCGCACACATAGATCCTGCTTAGAGATGTACTTATAACATGACAGGAAAGGAATGGGACGCATTCACCTTGCATCGGTGCAAGGACGAGTGCGTCGACTTGGTAAGAAGTCGTACCACGAAACAAATACGAGATTGCTTGCCTGCTTGCCTATTCAACTCGAATAACATGCTTGCCATGATAACATGCTTTACTGCTTTCGAATATGCCATAAAATTGACCCTAAGGAGAACATAGCAAGATCATAAGCTAAGTTGCATGATTCAACATAAATACTACAATGTCGGTTTAGAAAGAAGGTCTTTGCATCAGTACATACGAGGACGAACGTACTGATCCCCCACCAGCTTTCATGCAGGGTGCAGGGAATTGATTGCTCGCGGCGAAGCTTCGCTTGGAACGCGTTGAGGCTTGGAATGCCGAAGCGTATTAAAACGTGTGATCGCTTGACGCTCGGACTTGCAACAGGATTGATGCGGCCGAGATATAGAAGGCATAATGTATGGAACGGTAAAATCCTTTCTGGGCAAGAGAGAACCTGAGTGTTGTAGCCAATCTGGCATATATTGTTGGCTATCGTAAGCCTTTGTAATCTCAGTTCAAATATCAATAAAGAGAATTGTTTCATATACTCTATTTTTCTTTCGTTGTTAAAATCAAATCAAAGATAATCATTTGAGAACTTGTCATCTTGCCTTGCACGAGCGCAACTCCAGGCTCGTGCGGCATCACGCCCCCTGCGAGGACGATGATTCGGGTGATTCTGGGTCGGGACGTGACAGAAGGTGATTTTCTACCTTGTTTGCCTTATAATTAATTGGTGTCACATCTAAATTCCTTCGCAACTACGCTTATTTATTATTATGTCTTTTAATGTGTTATCCCTCATCCATCTATATTAGTACTCTCATGGTTTGAATCTGGACATTTGCATATGTTTTGTCCCACAGACTACAAACGCGATTCAATAGATGGCTCGCAACATATATAGATAGCTTCACCATTCCATGTTGTCATACTATCAATATAACACGCCGACGCTCTTCCTTCAGAATTCCTGCCGAGGAACAAACTCTCCGACCAGATTCTACTAAGCAGAGTTACATCTATAGCCATATAGGATGTTACATAGTACTTTTTGAAAGAAAAAAAATTTCATCGAAAGTTGAAAGAAAACTTACCAATATCCCAAACATGTCATTTTCAACGCCATGACGAATCAATAAAACATTCGATAGCCTCCTAGAAAATATTTATGGACTTATTATATTTATCAACAATATCAAGGAGGTCAAGGATTTCTGATCAATGAGACGCCTTCGGATTGAAACGAATCAAGGGAGGGCTAAAAATAAAATAAAACCTACATCCGGTCCCCGATCCCGAAGAATTGTAAAGTCATCACTGGATATGATATGATACAACAAGCCTAAATTATTTATTCTTGTACAAGGTGAACTTGTACATTAACAAATAGACTGAATTGAGTGGGTGAAGTGCCCCAAAATGGGCAAAAAAATTGAATATGCTAAAAAAAAGAGTCAAAAATGCTAATAAGCTTGCCAAATGTTGGTGATACTAGCCAGGCCCAGGAGAATACTTATGACAATCAGAAGCACCAGTAAGCTCGTTCAGTAAACATGTAAAAGAATAGCAATAAGTTATCATCACAAAAGTATCAAAAAATCATTTGTGCAGCACAAGAAAACAGATCATCACGCCACAGAATATAAGTTCCGTCACTTTTTTTTTTCAATTATCATGCCAATGACACCAAATTTTTCCATGAGAGATTCCAGTTCATGTGGGAAACCATAAATTAACTAAATCTAGCAATAGATGCTTTGGGTTCCACATAAAATGCTACCATTACTTCCAACTCCATATTTATCCAAAATAGTCATTTCACATTGCGACCATTATAAATATCATTTGCAGAACTTCTACTGCTCAAAGCTATAAGATTCTGAACTTCTGATCCTCACGAGCGCTACAGAAATTTACTTCTGCCAAGGCGTTGAAGGTGGTGATTGATGGTATTCCCTGGATTTTTAGGCTTTCTTTCTGCAAATTGAATCACAAAATAAAAACAATAAAAATCTAGTGAATTTGGAACTGAAAAATACTGTTATCTACCAACAAAGTCATAGTACCTGAGAACCCACACAAGCAAGCAAACGATCCTTCTACTTGGTACACTTATGCTCAATGTTCTTTTCTTGAGACAAGCAGCCAAGGAATGCTACCATCTCCCCAGAGCGACAAGTAGCAGTCATACCCAACTTTTTGGGATTTATATAAAAAAAATTCTCTAATGCAAAAGTATTGAGAAGACAATAAAAGGTATTTTTTTGAACTCCCAAGACAACTCCTCCACTTCTTCATTTTTTTATAAATATTTCTATTTATAATTGATGATGTGGAGACAAAGTCATTATGAAATGCATTGTCTAGATTTAGAGCATCTCCAACCCTATTGTCTTGTTAAGTGTTGTGAGTCTTTGGTGGCTCCTATGTGGCATGAGCCACAAGACAATGTCTTGTTTATGTGGCAAAACTATATCTCAAAAGACAATGAGATAGAAAAACTCTCTCCAATGCAAAAGTATTGAGGAGACAATTAAAAGTATTTTTTTCAACTTCCAAGACAACTCCTCCACCTCTTCAACTTTTTATAAATATTTCTATTCATAATTGATGATGTGGAGACAAAGTCATTGTGAAGTGTATTGTCTAGATCTAGACAACCAACTTCACATTGTCCTTGCCATGTCAACTTCATGTTTTATTCTACATTTGCATTGGAGAAGAATTTTTGGAATGAAAGTTTGTCATTTTTATGTGGCAACCATTTTTTCTAAACTGGTTGGAGATGCTCTTAGACAACCAAATTCACATTGTCTTTACCATGTCATTGTCATGTCAACTTCATGATTTATTCTACGTTCGCGTTGGAGAAGTATATTTGAAATGAAAGCTTGTCATTTCTATGTGGCAACCATTTTTTCTAAACTCACAATAGGGTTGGAGATGCTTAACAGGGGTTTAAACTTAATTATATGTCTCAAGTTATGTTGATTTCAACATAAGTTTCCAGATAGATGCCTACAGAGTCATTTGAGAATTTTAAACTCTCTTAAGAAAAGAAGAAAAAAAACTCATATACGTGTATGAACAGAAATGTTGGTCGTCTTTTAAGGATAATTTTGTAGACATCCAAAATATATACATGGGTACCAAGTCAGCACATGGCCTTAAAGTGCGACCATAGCCACAGTTGATGTCATCGTGTGAGTGAAATTGTAGCTATGATACTGAATTCAAGGCTTAGTAATGTACTATTATTTGACCCATGTGAAAAGATTCAAGTTATAAGCGACATCTATCATAATTCATAATGTAGAGTGACTATGGAGAACGTCCAACTCATATATTAAAATATATGAAAAATTGTTAGGTTTTGGTTTGAAAATGGTCTCTAGGAATCCGGTACACCACTCTATGATATGGCAAACGCCAAAAGTGTGTATTTTAATATATGTATCATCATCTATTGTTTTACATACATGAAGAGTGGTAGTTCATGTGGTTGATATTATGGTAGATTTCTCTGAAGGGTAAGGTTCAAATCCTTTAAGAAATAATATTATTTTTGTCACATAATTTTTGAAAAAATTTCTTTGGAGCTAGGCCACAAAGAATCCTAGGGACTAGGACCCCGACTAAGACGTAGGGACGCAAAATGGTGCTTTGATCACGCACTTCGCATGTACACATCAGACGGACATGTCTTCTGCACGTTCCCGCGGGCTCAGTGATTTCGTGCTCTCCACTAAACTTTGTAGTTCTAGCGGGGTCTGTTGCCTTACTAGTCTCGTTACTGCTCTTAGTGGGAGCAATTTCAGCTTTGTAATTGTCTTATTTGTGGAGAGTTACTCCCTTAACAATCGCCCCATATTGGTTTTGTGTGGTTATGGGCCCTTAATAATCTACCCACATTGGTTGTGGGTGGTTATGGGTGCTAGGGGCTTGACTCCCCTATATATATCTAAGTTTTTGCACTTATAAGGATAAGATCGAAAGCTTGAGACTATATGCGATGAGAGAGGAGAGTTTGCAACAACAACGAATAGTAGTAGCAAAGTCGTGTCCAAGTTCTGTCCAACGTCAAAGGGGATTAAGAAACGTTTCAGTAGTTAATCTGAACTTGCTGATTTCTATTAACGGATCGAGAAAAAAAAAATAGAATATCGTTTTGAGCAATAGTGGTCTTCATTGTTAATTCCCACAAGGATCTTCTCCAACATTTTTTAGATCTCCAAATCTAGGTACTTAGCAGCTTAATGGTGGTTTTCATAGCTTTGCTCTAGTTCAACAATTTTAATTACTTGTTTTTCTCCGAGACCGTTCTAGCTCGTCAGTTTGTGGTTAAAACTTGTAAAAAAACATGTACGGATATTTCTTCACATAAACAACCCTAAGGGTGCGTTTGATTGCAACGTAGAAAATGTGTAAAAGAAATTATTTCCACGGATTATTTTTCTATGAAAAAATTTCATGTACGAAATTAATTTGGGTGTTTGATTGTTGTTAATTTACATGAAATAATTTTCATGAAAATTGATATTTTCCTATGGCCTGGACCAATTTTATTTTCCATCATTTTGGTGTAAAATATGTAAAATGATAGATTTTCTTTGGAAAATAAGTCCATGGAAAATATACCTTGTCAAACACTACAATTGGTGGAAAATTTGTGTGGAAATATTTTCACGAAAAAAAAAGCTCAATTAAACACAGCCTAAGCCGCACAGGTTATGCAGTTCATATATCTTTTCAGATTTGTTAAAAGTAAAATGTCATCTACATCTTGTTAATCAAAGTATAGCTCCAGTAAATAACTTCACTATTGCACTTCGTTTTCATTGTTGTCTATATATTGTGTTAAAAAGTCACATCTATGATCATCCAAAATTGTAACCACTCTCTCTAAATTAATGAATGAATTACTGCAACATTAGAGCCATGGAGGCTAAGAAATGTCGATAAGGTCATCTTCATGCTCTTTAGAAGAAAATATGGGGGGAAGCTACAGCTCACAATCAAGTTCACTTGATCTTTCTTGATACACTTGTTTTAGACTAAGGAAGGTTATGATCTCACCTAGATGGAACAAGTTCTCAGTACCAGTTCAGGTATATCAATATGTAGCAGTGGATGATACTAGGGCTGCAGATGAGCCAAGCCGTTTGCGAGCTGCTCGAAGCTTGGCTCGATAAAAGCTCGTTTGAGCTCGATTCGTTTAGTTAACAAGCTGAGCTCAAGTTTCATTTTCGAGCTCGTTTAATAAACAAGCCAAACTCAAGCTTAGAAGTACTCGGTTCGTTTAAGCTCGCGAGCTAGCTCGTTTAGAAGCTTGCGAGCTAGCTCATTTAGAAGCTCGTTTGGAGCTTGTTTAGAAGCTGGTTTGTCCTTTGTTGATCTAATTTTATATATGTTTGTATAACAATATGGTTGTGTGCATTATATATTTATATGTCATTAATAATTGATATTAAGGAACTTTTTTAATTAAATTAATTGTTAATATTACAGTTACTTGAATTCAAACTTAACTAGTTTGAAATCAAGCTCATTAAGCTTGAATCGAGCTTAATGAGCTTGAAATAAAGTTGAACAATCATGTCCCGTAGGTCATGTGTCGCCGTTTCATTGGATGGAAAAGGGGACGGATGAGTTCAAAGTGGTGCAGGGGGGCCAGTAAGAGGATAATACGCCAGCGTACAGACACGCACATGGTCATCCCCTCCTAGCAAAAGAACATTTCCTTTTTCTTTTGTTCCTTCCAAAACTTGTCAAACCTTTATTCGTTTCCTCTCCAGAATCAAACATTCCTTTATTCCTAGCAAGTATCGAAAGTGACCTCCAATTTAACTTTCCCCTACCTCCTCTCACAGAAGTGAACTTAACACCATGTTCCAGAACCTTAGTATACCTTCTTCATTTTCATTTTTCTATATCACTTTCTGTTCTAAAAATATTATTATAGAATAAAAAAATCTAATCATTTACTAACTTAAACTTTCATACTCTCTCTCTCTCTCTCTCTATATATATATATATATATATATATATAGAGAGAGAGAGAGTATAATATATATAT
>JANAVB010033121.1:0-11869 GCA_029216955.1 Iris pallida | reverse complement strand
GCCATTTTTCAAACACAGAACTGATTATTCTTAGTCATGCTAAACCAAGCTATTTCTATAATTGATTATTGCCTAAATATTTTGATTATGTCATAATTCTATCCTTAGCCTATCCTTGGCCGTGATTAAATCTTAATCATGACTCTGCCCTTTCAACCCTACTTCTAGTTGTGCCAAATAGGTTCTTTTCTATTCACGGTCGTGCCTAGTTGATTTTATCGTGCCATTATTTATCCAATCGTGCCATTTAAAATTTAGAGGACAAATTTTTTCTAAGGTGAGTAGATTTATAACTCCATTGTCCCGGATAATGAGATTTAGAATATTTTATTATTTTAAAATATTTTATTCAAAATTTATTTGGGATTATTAAAATATTTTATTTGAATCTATTTAAGCTATGATTATTTACTAGGTAATTAGTTATGATTTATGGAATTATTTCTAGTTAATTATGATTGTATCTCACTTGAAATATTTTTATTTTATTATGGTTTTCTACTTTAGAGATGGCATGACCTATTTGGTAGTTATGAAGTAGTGGCCGGTTAGTAATTTGGAGAAAAGCGTTTGAGGGAATATTCTGGAATTTATTTACTGCTGATTAATTATTAGTTATGATTACTTAACATCTAGAAGATTTTCTCTAACTACTTTTCTAACAAACTAACTAACTTGTAACTAATTCCTAACTAACTCCTAACTACCAAACTTGGATCCATAAATACCCTTAATTATTGTTAGTGCTAATTATTCCTGCTCATCCACATAACCAATATCTTCGTGTCCAGCCATACCCACCCGTGTCCACCATATTTCATTTATTCTACTAGCTTTACACATACATTTTTCCGTATCCAACATTCTGGACACACCCATTCCCTTGTCCTACAACCAGGATACCAATAGCCAAATCCCAATTTTTGTATCCAGCAATACTTTGAACACAATACATTACAGACATAAACACAGACACATCACATACATTCTACCTAAATCCTAACCCTAGACGTGTCCTGGTCGTGTTCGCTGACACAGCCGTCGTTGCATTATCACCGGAGATCTTGCCGCCTCGTCGCCTCTGCACAGTCGAGTTATCGGAGTCTCCTATAACCACCTCAAGCCGCCTCTCGGCCAGAATCCACCATCCACTCCTCGCTAGACGATGACCGATGATCTTGATCTTAGTCTCGCGTTGACTCCTCCACCGCCTTCGCCGGAGTGCAGTATCCACCACAGCTTCAATTCTCCTTCACCATTTTCCTTTTTCATCGACTCCATCTCGCCAGATCTAGGGATCCACCAATCTCGAGCCTCACCACTCGTCGTCCAGCCACCAGTTGTGCACCATCCTGGTAAGCTTCTTTCCTCCGCCTCCTTCTTCTTCAGTGTTCTTCTTCTTCTTCTTCTTCTTCTTCTTCTTCTTCTTCCTTAGAGATTTCAAGGGTTGTAGCTGTTGGGATTTAGGGTTTGTTAGAGGAAAACAGATGTGAGTGTATAGAGAAGAGAGAGTGTGAGAACTGATAATTAGTGTAACGCCCCAGTCCCAAAATACGTAGGACCAAGTACGTGAATATGCCAGCTGCACATATACAAAGAACACTCCAATATATGGAATTCCTCATATATGTACATAAGCTGTAAATAAATAATCACAGGCCAGAATAACATATCTAATCTCATCACAGCTCAACAGCGAATATAATGAAGTCCAAATAAATAAATAAGAGTATCAAAAGATAGCCGGGTGAACATACTCACTCCAAACAGCTATGAAAAATAGTCTCACAAGATCGGAGTCCGACCTCCACAAAATAGAAAGAAAAGAGATGTAAAATAATGTCTACAACTGTCTCAAATATAGAATAAACTAGAAATCAATAGTGACTGCCTCATCATCAATGAAGGATAGCTCCAATGCCGCTCCGTACTCCTGTGGAAACTCCTCTAAACCTGGAGAGATAACCAGGTCCTCAGGGGACATAGCAAGATACAAGAAAACACCATGCCATATAAAATATGATAAAATAATAAGAGAGAAAGGTAAGCATGCAACCGGGTTCCTGACCATTCTACTGTGAATATGCAGTTGAGATACAATCCTTCGACGCATGAATCCTGGCTGAAAATAGGATCGGCATAGTTCCCATAGAGGGTACCAGGGGCCTACGTCCATAACGCTCGGGAAGCGTCAGAGGGCACCATGTGCAAGGGGCTACGTCCATAACGCTCTGGGAAACGTCAGAGGGCGCCTGGAGCCTGCGTCTCCGGAGGAGCGCACAGGTAATCATGGAAGTGTAAAGAAGCCCATACGTCAGGTATTGTTCTCCCCACCCAATGCCTAGTATCATCATCTCCATGACTGATACGAACCTCTAGTAACCGCCAAGTCTTCTAACATGCAATACTATTGGCAGTTAATCCTATCCGTCGCACGCTCCATACGTATCGGTGGCCAGCCAACTACGCGAAAATATGTCCTATATGTGACTCACATCACGTGATACAACAAGTGTCAAGGTCGTATAAGATATACCAATACCTCATCATCGATGGGTGGTCACTAGACTAAGTCAATGCAAGAGAATAAATAAAGCATGAAAAACGACCGATAGAGTCTCTTGCACCCAAGTGTGACTTGGACGCACAGTTTAAATATCACAAAACAAATGCTAAAAATAACAACTGAAAATAAGAATATAATAATCACAGAGTAGGGTGGCAAGGTATCTTGCCTGGTGGTGCAAAGTAGCAAGTCCAAAAGTAGCAAGTGTCAGCACCAAAACTCACAAATCACAGATGACTCCAAATGCTGAAACAAACATCAAAAATGATCTCGGTGAAGAAGATATACCAAGGAAATGCCTGTCCAAAAGTTAAATTCTGGAACAGGGGCAAAATCGTAATTTCGGATCAAAACGATGTCCGCCGTTGGACCCGCTTTGCACCGAAATGCGTGCCAAAGTCTATGGTCTCTAAAGTCGTCAAACTACATGTCTATGGTTTCAGTTTGAGGAGAGGAACTCAACGGTATGTCCAGTTTTGGATTCCGAGGAGACGTGTACAAAATCGCCCGTTGAGTGGGTCGCGGTCCCACCAAAATTGGGTTCCGATTCGACCTTCTCAGAATCGAACCAAACTTGGCATGCAGGACCAAAATTTCAATTCGGACCTGTTGGCGTAAGTTTTGTCTCAATTCGACGACTGTACACGAAGTTATGGGCAAGTTTGCAAAACATCGATACGGGGGTATCTCGACGGATACGCGTTGATTTCGTCTCGCACATACGACAAAACTGAGTTCCGTCAGTTCCCACACGTCCGCAACGTCCATACGCGCCTTTTGATGCGTATAGTGCGCAACCACGTCGCTCGGTTTGTCGGGGCGTACGTCGTATCGGAGAAAATTTCAAAATTTTACTATTTCGAAAACAGTTTTTCACCCAAGTTTAACACAAATTAAATTCTTGCACAGAAATCTAAATACCGATCTACCAGTTACGTTTTAGTCGTGGTTAGGTTGTCTTCAAACGTTTTCAATTAGTTTCTAAAAATCTCGACACATAGAGCGGAATATGGCTTCTAAGTTGTGGTTTGAAACTGATTTCAAACTCTATTTTCGACAGAGTTTTACCCGACTTTGCATCGAGTTACTAGTCAAACCAGTGGGTTATAGCTGATTCCCTTTGAAGGGGCTCAGAGAGGGTTACATTGCCTACACGTAGCATCTTTTGGATCGCAAAACGATCAAACGTGCGAAGAGTAATCGAATCCGAAAAAGAGGGGTACCTGAGTTTTTCGAAAACAGAGTATCCTCTGTTAACTGTCGACTCCGAGCGATCCCGACGTCGTCGACGGCGAGTGGGTGGCCGACGGTGAGCGCGGGGTGTGGGTGAAAGGTGGCGGCCTTGGGGTCGAGAAGTTTTTGTGTACGAATGGGGGTTTAGGGTTCGGTTAGATGAGCGGCTGAATATATAAAGCCGATAAATGCTATTTCGAATAGGACTCGAAATTGTGGGCTCGGGTTGCAATGGTTCTCATAGCAGCTTCTTGCTGCTAAGTTAGGTAGGGGTGTGGGGTTGGGCCCACCCCCTTGCAGCTGCTGCTGCGAAGGATTTGCTTGGTATTAGGGGGTCGGGCCCCACGCAGCTAGCTGCTGCTGTTGTGGGGGCTCGGCCACAACTCATATATTATTATTATTTTTTATTTTTTTTACCACACAGTAACTTTATATATATATATATATATATATATATATATATATATATATATATATATATATATATATATATATATATATATATATATATATATATCAATATAATATCTATTTATTAAGCAAGCAATAAACTCCTAAAAATTACCAATAAATTTCCTAAAATTCTAGAATTTACTATATACCTTATTTAATCGAATATTAGCAGCACACATATATTATATACACACATGCATTTATATTTACGTACATCTACCAATTAATTTCCAAATAATATAAAAAAATAGTTTTTTTTAAGGCACTAAAATAGTTTGGGAAATATTGGGGGTTTACATCCTACCCAACTTAAAGAAAATTTCGTCCTCGAAATTAAACTAAGGTCGGGGGATCGATGCAATGCAAGGAATATAATAGCACATAAAAAAAGCAAGACATACCTTCGTCTTCGAACAACTGCGGGTAGCGATTACGGATGTCGTCCTCACGCTCCCAAGTAGACTCTCCTGGCGAGTGATGTTTCCATGCCACGCAAACCAATAGAATAGATTAATTCCGCAATACCTTCACTCGGCGATCGAGGATACCTACTGGTTGCTCTTCATACGACAAACTCGGTCCAACTGTGATCTCAGAGTGATCAAGCACATGATTGCTGTCCGCCACGTACCTCCTCAGCTGAGATACATGGAATATGTCATGCACTCCCTCTAGCGACGGTGGCAAGGCCAATCTGTAGGCAACCTCTCCAACACGTTCCAAGACATTGAAAGGCCCAATGTACCTTGGACTCAACTTGCCACGTCCTCCGAATCGAATCGTGCCTCTAGTGGGGGATATCTTCAAGAACACATGGTCGCCCTCTTTGATTTCCAAGGGTCGACGACGATTATCTGCCCACTGCTTCTGACGATCCTGCGCTGCTCGCAGGTGGTCCTGAATCTTCTTCACAGTCTCCACTGTGCTCGAGACCAACTCGGGACCCAATAGCTGTCGTTCTCCTATATCGCTCCAACAAACAGGAGACCGACACTTCCTACCATACAACGCTTCAAACGGAGCCATCTGAATGCTCGCTTGATAGCTATTGTTGTAGGAAAACTCAACAAGATGAAGATGGTCCTTCCATGAACTGCCAAAATCAAGCATACACGCTCTCAACATATCCTCTAGCGTCTGAATGGTACGCTCCGACTAGCCGTCTGTCTGTGGATGGTACGATGTGCTAAACTTTAATCGGGTGCCCAAACTCTCTTGCATGCTCCTCCAAAAGTGTGAAGTAAATCTCGAGTCACGGTCCGACACAATACTAACGGGCACACCGTGCAATCTCACAATCTGTTCCATATACATCTCTGCCAATACCTCTGTCGACTGGCCCACTCTAAAAGGCAAGAAATGTGCTGACTTCGTAAGTCTATCAACAATCACCCATACTGCGTCACGTCCTCTAGGACTGCGAGGAAAACTCGTGACGAAATCCATAATAATGTGCTCCCACTTCCACTCGGGAATGGGTAGCGGCTGCAATAATCCGGCCGTCCTCTGGTGCTCCGCCTTCACTTATTGACATACCAAGCACTTGGCAACGAAACGAGCTATCTCTCGCTTCATTCCATGCCACCAATAATACTTTCGGAAGTCGCGATACATCTGGGTCCCTTCGGGATGAATAGAGTAAGTCGAACTGTGAGCCTCTGCCATCAGCTCCTGCCGTAGTTCTCCATTGGGTACATAAATGCGATCCCTACATCGCAGTATCCCATCTGAGTGGATCCTCAAACCTGTCTGCTCTCCTGCTTCAGTCCTCTCCTTGAGCCTTCGAAATCTAGCGTCATTGGGCAATACTGCCTTGATGCGCTCTACTAATGATGATTGCAGTTGAAGGTTGGCTAATACGCCGTCTGCTTCCGGTAATACTACCTCAATACCAAGCTGCTCCAAGTCTCTAATCAATTCCTTCTGTGTAGTCAAGAAGTGTGCCATGGGCTTACGGCTCAATGCGTCTGCTACGACATTAGCCTTGCCCGGATGATAATGAAGCTCGATCTCATAATCCTTCATCAACTCCAACCAACGTCGCTGTCGCATATTCAACTCCTTTTGTGTGAACACGTACTTGAGGTTCTTATGATCAGTATAGATATCAACCTTCTCGCCGTACAAGTAGTGTCTCCATAGCTTCAATACAAAGATAACCGCTGCGAGCTCTAGATCGTGGGTCGGATAATTCTTCTTATGTACCCGCAACTGTCGCGATGCATATGCTACTACACGACCGTGCTGCATCAATACACATCCTAATCCCTTCTCGGATGCGTTGCTGTAGATCACAAATCCTCCTGGGCCCGAAGGTAGTGTCAAGATCGGTGCTGTGGTCAATCGCTTCTTCAACTCATCAAATGCGACTTGACACTCATCTGTCCATACAAACTCCTGATCCTTGCAAGTTATTCGAGTCATTGGCCCCGCTATTCGAGAGAAATCTTCTATGAACCATCGGTAGTAACCCGCAAGTCCGAGGAAACTTCTCACTTCAGAAGCTGTTGTGGGAGCGGGCCATGATTTGACTGCTGTGATCTTCTCTGGGTCCACTGATATACCATCACCCGTAACAATATGACCAAGGAATGATACCTCATTGAGAAAGAAATCATATTTGCTAAGCTTCGCAAAGAGTCTCTTGTTCCTCAATGTTCCCAAAACTATCCGTAGATGCTGCTCGTGCTCCTCTTGACTCTTGGAGTAAATCAAGATATCGTCTATAAAGACTACTACAAATTTGTCTAAGTACTGATGAAAGATCTTGTTCATTAAATTCATGAAAACTGCGGGTGCATTGGTCAAACCGAAAGGCATGACCAAGAACTTGTAGTGTCCATACCTCGATCGAAAAGCCGTCTTGGCAATATCTTCCTTCCGAACCTTCAATTGGTGATAGCCCGATCGTAAGTCAATCTTGGAGAATACTTTTGCTCCACTCAGTTGGTCAAATAGATCGTCTATACGCGGCAAGAGATACTTGTTCTTCACCGTCACTGCATTCAATGCTCTATAATCAATGCACATGCGTACTGTTCCGTCTTTCTTAGGCACAAAAAGACCGGGTGCTCCCCATGGTGACATACTGGCACGAATAAATCCCTTCTCTAATAAGTCATCAATTTACGTCTTCATCTCTACCAACTCCTTGGGTGCCAGACGATATACTCGAGATGAAATAGGCTCGGCTCCGGGAATAACTTAATAGAAAACTCAATATTTCGGCCAGGTGGTAGTCCTGGCAACTCCTCGGGGAATACATCCTCGAACTCGGTGATAATAGGGTGCTATGGGGTGTCATGCATTATCATATGAGTTCCCGATGTGGGTGCCTCACAACTATCTTCGTCTTCTTTGGTGAACTCAAACTCTGTCGCATTCGGTGGTCTAAAGATAATACTGCTCCTATAGTAGTCTAAGAGAGCGAAATGCTGGCTCAACCAGTCCATTCCAAGAACCACATCAAATGTCGGCATAGGGAATACAAGAAGTCGGGCCGTAATCTCTCTGCCATTTATTATTACAGGACAAAGTCTACAAACGCCACTAACAGGTACAACTCCTCCTCCAGTGAGAATTTTAATATTCTTAGCTAAGGGTGTGATGGAAATGCTGTGTCTAGTGGCAAAACTAGTGGCTATGAATGAATGAGTGGCTCCAGTATCAAATAATGTAATAGCAGAAAAGGATGCAACTAGAACCATACCTGCTATAACTTCCGCCTTTGTCTCTATATCCTCAACAGCAAGTGAGAATACCTGCCCATAATTCTGTCCCGGGCCCGGAGCTCCGGCCTTGTTGTACTGTGTGCCTTGGGGAGGCAATGGTGGACGAGGTGCTCCTGCTATAGTCCGTGGTGCTGGAAGAGCTGGGGCTGTGGGCCTCGGATTTTGTCGAGCTTGTACAATTGTATGTTGCTCCGGACAATCCTTGAGCATGTGCTGATTGGATCCACATCTCAAGCATAATCTAAGGCGAGTCCTGCAGTCGTTCTGGATATGTCCTTGTTTACCGCAGTAATGGCAAACAGGCTTCTGATAAGGCGAGGGCCTCTGCTGGAACTGTCCTGTGGTCCTCCTGATAGGTCCACTCTGAGTGGCTCGGGCTGGTATAACTGCTGGGGTATGGCGCCTCGATGTCTGCTGCTGTTCCTTGCGAATAATCTCCTGAGCACGAGCTTCTTCCAAGACAGCTGAATGGGAGACTCGAGGCTGAGTAGTCGTATAAGACTTGAGCTCTGGTACAAGCCCCTGGTGAAATCTCCTCGCCTTCTCTAACTCTGTCAGAATCAATCCCGCACCAAATCGACTCAGGCGATTGAACTCCGAGTCATACTCGTCAACTGTCATATTCCCTTGCTTCAGATGAAGGAACTGGTCATAGAGACCATCTCGAACATGAATAGGGAAGAATCTCTCATAGAATGCATCATATAACTGCTTCCAAGTGATCCCTGTGCCTAATCGTCTCTCTTCCGCCTTCCACCAGTGGTGAGCATTGTCTTCTAATAATAGGTCCACTGCTGTCATCCAATCTCGAGCTGGCAACTGGGATGCCTTCAGTAGCTTCTCGGTACTAATAAGCCACTGTGACACCTCTAATGGCTTTTTCGTTCCCCTAAAGGCCTTGGGGTTCATATCTGTGAAATTCTTGATAGAGCCTTCATAGGGATGTAGAGCCGGTGCTGGTACTGGTGCTGGAGGTGGTGGTGGAGGTCCAGCCATAGCTGCCATCATCGTCTGCCTCATCAGCTCAGTCTGCTGCCACTGAGTCTGCATCATGGCATACATAAACTGAGTGGTAGGGCTCCCATCAGTCGGTGGTGGAGGCATCTGAGGTTCCGACTGTGGAGGAAACTGCTGAGGGAATGGTGGTGGTGGTGGTAGTGGTATATTTCCTCCCGGTGGTATGGTAGTGGTCTGCCCAGCCTGACTGCCTGGAGGTGCAGCAGTCCCTGGGTACTCCGTCGTCGGTGTCGTAGTAGGCTACGACAGTCCTGGCTGGTATGGTGTTGCTGGAGTCATGGGAGGATTCTGTCCCTCCGAAGTAATCTCCTCACCAGATGTGAGGGCCAAGGCAGAAGTGCGTCCATTTCGTAGATTCATACTGTTGGCACGAGGAAGATAAGTTGATATTAGAAAAGATTTGATATGAAGTAAATCGAATAATCAAGGAAGTTTCAAAAAGATTGGAAGTCAAGAGATAGTAGTAGTTCTGGATGAGATATTCCTATTCCTATATGCAGGCTTGTTGGGCAAAGTCATACAACCCAATAATATTAAACCTGACCTGCATGGGCCACCACAAAAACATGTAACGTCCCAGTCCCAAATACGTAGGACCAAGTACATGAACATGCCAGCTACACATATACAAAGAACACTCCAATATATAGAATTCCTCATATATGCACATAAGCTATAAATAAATAATCACAGACCAGAATAACATATCTAATCTCATCACAGCTCAACAGCGAAGATAATGAAGTCTAAATAAATAAATAAGAGTATCAAAAGATAGCCGGATGAACATACTCACTCCAAACAGCTATAAAAAATAGTCTCACAAGATCGAAGTCCGACCTCCACAAAATAGAAAGAAAAGAGAGTAAAATAATGTCTACAACTGTCTCAAATATAGAATAAACTAGAAATCAATAGTGACTGCCTCGTCATCAATGAAGGATAGCTCCAATGCCGCTCCGTACTCCTGTGGAAACTCGTCTAAACCTGGAGAGATAACCAGGTCCTCAGGGGACATAGCAAGATACAAGAAACACCATGCCATATAAACTGTGATAATATAATAAGAGAAAAAGGTAAGTATGCAACCGGATTCCTGACCATTCTATTGTGAATATGCAGTTGAGATACAATCCTTCGACGCATGAACCCTGGCTGAAAATAGGATCGGCATAGTTCCCATAGAGGGTACCAGGGGCCTACGTCCATAACGCTCGGGAAGCGTCAGAGGGCACCATGTGCAAGGGGCTACGTCCATAACGCTCTGGGAAACGTCAGAGGGCGCCTGGAGCCTGCGTCTCCGGAGGAGCGCACAGGTAATCATGGAAGTGTAAAGAAGCCCATACGTTAGGTATTGTTCTTCCTACCCAATGCCTAGTATCATCATCTCCATGACTGATACGAACCTCTAGTAACCGCCAAGTCTTCTAACATGCAATACTATTGGCAGTTACTCCTATCCGTCGCACGCTCCATACGTATCGGTGGCTAGCCAACTACACAGAAACATGTCCTATATGTGACTCACATCACATGATGCAATAAGTGTCAAGGCCGCAAGAGATATACCAATACGTCATCATCAATGGGTGGTCACTAGACTAAGTCAATGCAAGAGAATAAATAAAGCAAGAAAAATGACCGATAGAGTCGCTTGCACCCAAGTGTGACTTGGACGTACAGTTTAAATATCATGAAACAAATGCTAAAAATAACAACTGAAAATAAGAATATAATAATCGCAGAGTATGGTGGCAAGGTATCTTGCCTGGTGGTGCAAAGTGGCAAGTCCAAAAGTAGCAAGTGTCAGCACCAAAACTCACAAATTACAGATGACTCCAAACGCTGAAACAAACATCAAAATGATCTTGGTGAAGAAGATATACCTAGGAAACGCCTGTCCAAAAGTCAAATTCTGGAACAGGGGCAAAATCGTAATTTTGGATCAAAACGATATCCGTCGTTGGATCCGCTTTGTACCGAAAGTGTGCCAAAGTCTACGGTCTCTAAAGTCGTCAAACTAGATGTCTATGGTTTCAGTTTGAGGAGAGGAACTCAATGGTATATCCAGTTTTGGATTCCGAGGAGACGTGTACAAATCGCCGTTTGAGTGGGGTCGCGGCCCCACCAAAATTGGGTTCCGATTCGACCTTGTCAGAATCAAACCAAACTTGGCATGCAGGACCAAAATTTTAATCCGGACCTATTGGCATAAGTTTCGTCTCGATTCGACGACTATACACGAAGTTATGGGCAAGTTTGCAAAAAAAGATACGGGGGTATCTCGACGGATACGCGTTGATTTCGTCTCGCACACGCGACGAAGCTGAGTTCCGTCAGTTCCCACACGTCCGAACGTCCATACGCGCCTTTCAATGTGTATAGCGCATGACCACGTCGCCCGGTTTGTCGGAGCGTACATCGTATCGGAGAAAATTTAAAATTTTACTATTTCGAAAACAGTTTTTCACCCAAGTTTAACACGAATTATTCTTGCCCAGAAATCTAAATACCGATAACCAGTTACGTTTTAGTCGTGGTTAGGTTGTCTTCAAACGTGTTCAATTAGTTTCTAAAAAATCTCGACACAAGAGCGGAATATGGCTTCTAAGTTGTGGTTTGAAACTGATTTCAAACTCTGTTTTCGACAGAGTTTACCCGACTTTGTATCGAGTTACTAGTCAAACCAGTGGGTTATAGTGATTCCCTTTGAAGGGGCTCAGAGAGGGTTACATTGCCTAAGTAGCTTTTGGATCGTTAAAATGATCAAACGTGCGAAGAGTAATCGAAGCCGAAAAAGAGGGGTACTGAGTTTTTCAAAAACAGAGATCCTCTGTAACTGTCGACTCGAGCGATCCCGACGTCGTCG
>JANAVB010033120.1:0-48364 GCA_029216955.1 Iris pallida | reverse complement strand
TAGAAGAAGGAAGTTACTGATATAATTAAAAGAAGACTAACAAAGCAACAATACATCCATTCCCTCATTTCTCAAGTATATAGATGTGTTTTCCTACAGGTGTTGCAAACATCAATGAAAATTCATTTAAGATAACCAAAATATAAATGCATCTATTACTAAACCATATAGCGACATACATAACCAAAAATCATTTAAGATACATGTTTACAGGATTTTGAACAAAATTGTAAAAACATTATGGAATTTTGATTAGAAAAACCTATATTGAAACTCCAAAGTTCAAATAATCAAAGAAACAATCATAGAAAATAAAATATTGATTTTTCTAATCATCTTTGTCATCCCCCCACTTGGTTCCTCATCAACTTCAACTCCATCGATACCTTGTTGAACCCAACTAATATCATCATCATGTGTGAATGGTGTCTTGTCCAAATGTTGCTCGCTCCATAACTCTGCTTCATCTGCCATAGATCTATGAGTTGTAAATTGCTCCCCAAACACATTAAAAAAGTATCAAGCTTTGTGTTAACAACGACATGTCAGTCATTCTCGATGGGGTCTTAATGTTAAATACTTGTTTTGCCTGAATGCTAGTATAAAAGGTTCATCGGTTACTTGTTGTCGAGTATACAACAAACGACAAAAGTTTACTAGCGTGAATCCAAAATCATCTCGCACGATGAGACCTCTACTATTGTCAACCCAGTCACACTTAAACAAAACAAACTTATACTCTTTAGAATAATAGAGCTCAATGATGTTCGTCAAAATCCCATAGAAAATAACATCTCCAGATGTAGGATTTCTATCTCTTGCACTTGCATAACTTTTAGTCATTGCTTTTAACATGACTCCACTATTTAGTGTGGTTATTTTTTGCTCACAAGCCTTTGTATGATACCGAACACTATTTATAATATATCCTCTTTTTTTTGCTTTTTTAAGGGGACCCAAAGCTAACATTCGATTTCTTATGATATCTCTACATTAGCTGCCTCGATCAACTTCGTCACCTATTCAAAGGGGCAAAAATATTATGCAATTCACTTAAGAGGTAATCTATTACGGTAAAAGATTATAAATATTAATTTTTTGCTTACATGATCCTTAAACCATAAATCAAATGTTTCATTATGAATACGGTCCACATCATGTGGTCTGAGACGAGAATTACTCCTAATTGACATATGGTGAGCCCTGTAATAGAAAACAACATATCATTATGTAATGTCTTAAATGGCTACGAAATAGAAAACTTAATAATGTAGCATACTTGATCTAGAAATGGTGAAATTGCATCGGTATTGAATAGCACATATCAATGTGCTCGTGCATATGTTATGTCATCAAGTACAAATTCCACTGACTTCCCTAATTTATGGCCCACTTCTAAATCAATAGAATTTGATAAACCGTCATTGTTCCTTACCGGTCGACTAGACTTGGTCTCAATATCATTTAGGTACCTTAAGCAAAATGTCAGACACTCTTCTACCCAATATCCTTGTGCAATTGAACCCTCTGGATGACTGCGGGTCCACACATAATCCTTCAATGTTGACAAGTATCTATAGTGAGGATTTGGTTAGTTATAAATAATGCTTTTCATAAGAAATAGAAAATAAGAATACAAAAATGATAAATGATATCAGACCTCTCAATAGAATACATCATTCGGTAGTGTGGTGGACCTCCTATCATTGCTTCTTCTGCAAAATGAATGACCAAATGTTCCAAATCATTAACATCATCATTTTTGAGTACATAGTCCTAAAATAGTTACTCAATTCAATCAACGGCCCAAGCATTCTTAGGAAAAACATTTATCAAAGAAATATGAAGAAGCTCTTGCATCAAGATATGGTTGTCATGACTCTTAAGTCTTGATACAGTACGTTGTTTAAGGTTAACAGGATGTGATATGTTCGAAGAATAACCATCCAAAACTTTTACATCCTTTAACATTTTACATACTATATCTTTGCTTTTATTGTCCAATGTAAAACACGCAGGTGGCAAATAATATTTGTTGTTTATCCGTTTTTGAGTATGCAATGGCTTACGAATACCTATTTCTTTTAGATCTTTACAAGCATTTAAATTATCCTTTCCCTTTCCATTAACATTTAATATAGTCCAAAGCATATTGTCACACACATTCTTTTCAATATGCATTATGTCAAGATTGTGGCGAAGCAAATTGTCCTTCCAATAATCTAACTCAAAAAATATACTTTGTTTCTTCCAATTATATATATGGCCCCATCTCCTTAACCGTCCTTCTCCTCTTACGCTCCGATACTAGACCTTTTCTAAACTTGTTATTGAAGTCTTTTATTTCGTACACTTCGTCTCCTGACAGCCGAGTGGGCTTTGTATCCAACTCTATTGTACCATCAAAAGAGACTTTATCCATACGAAATTTTTGTCCTTCCGGTAGCCATCGACGATTGTCCATATAGTATTGCTTACCTCCGTTGGACAACCATCGAGAATGAGTGTATTTATGACAACAAGGGCATGCCAATTAACCTTTTGGGCTCCACCCCGAAAAAATTGCAAATACAGGAAAATCACTTATTGTCCTTTGCAATGATGCACGCATTTTAAACATTTGATTACTAATTGCATCATAAGTGTCTACTCCAACCCATAATTTCTTCAACTCATCACTAGAGGACGCAAATAAACATCGTGTCATTTCCTGGCCCATAAGGACCATCGATTAGTATCGATAATATCATAGAAGGTTGTTTCACACATAACCATTGTGGCAAATTATATGGTATTAGAATTACTGGCCACGTCCTATGTGCAATACTCATGCTCCTAAATGGATTAAACCCGTCACTAGATAAGCCAAGCTTGACATTTCGTGGGTCCTCGAGAAAATCTCGATATTTTTCATCAAATGTTTTCCATGCAAGAGAATCTGCATGATGCCTTAAATTCCCATCATTAATGTGTTCCTCGGCATGCCATCTCAATTGTGATGCTCTTTGATGACATAAATAGTCTCTGAAGTCTTGGTATCAACGGAAGTATCTT
Organism: Iris pallida; assembly: GCA_029216955.1. NCBI lineage: Eukaryota > Viridiplantae > Streptophyta > Magnoliopsida > Asparagales > Iridaceae > Iris > Iris pallida. The sequence continues at coordinate 45,310 of JANAVB010033120.1, read as the reverse complement.
ACCACCTTCGTAGGAATTTTTCGATCTATATTAACATTGCTATTTGACTCAACCTTTAATTGTTTATACCATGGGGTATGACACCTGTTGCATTCAATCTCTTTTCTGTCTCATTCCAGTACAACATACAATCATTAGGGCATGCATGTATCTTCTTATACTCTAGTCTTAAGTTTGCAATCAATTTTTGCACTTCGTAAACTTCGGCAATGTCACACCCTCAGGGAATGCATTTTTAAAAACTCAAGCAACATTATAAAGGATTTGTCGCTCCATCCACTAAGACACTTGATATGCAACAATCAGACGAGAAAAGAGAGTGTTGAATACTTCTTACAGTCTGGGTATAACTCTCGCTCAGCCCTTTATCGAATTAAAGAATTTCTTAGTTTCTTTATCAGGACCTTCCATATGTGGATGATACTCAACGTCACCCATAAAGTTTATTTGGTCTATCGGAGGAATCAATTCCAAAGACATCATGTATCATCTCTCGCATTTCATCACCGACAACAGAATCACAAGAAGGATTTGAAGATGACGGAGACTCTCAGTGAAAAATCCAACACGTGTAGCTCTCTAAAAAATGATTTAGTAGTATATGTTCGACCACATTATCTTTCTTCACATATATCATATTGCGACATTTCTTACACGGGCACAATATTCTTTCGACATTCGGTCTATTAGCAAAAGCAAACTCCACGTAATCCTCTGCTCCTTTCTCGTACAAAGGGTGGCATTTGTTTTGTATACTAATCTAACTCTTGTCCATAAGTACGTTCAACCTAATGGTATTGTCTCCCAACTATAAAGAAAAATTCAAGGATTTTAATGAAATAGGAACAATGGTCAAATTTAAAATTAATACACAACTTATAAGGAAAAAAAATGTCGATTGAACTTGATGGTACAATAATTATATGTTGATAATATGATAAAGATATAGTGTTCGTTGGTTCCTATGTTGCATCAATACAGATATGGACATGATACAGGTATGAGATACTAGCATTTTCAAATATATACAGGGTAATCAATTGTGTTGCAAGATAACGGGCACGGGTGTGGACACGGATACGAATAAAAGACATTATTGAGTGTTCCCAGAGAGGTGATGTGGTGGGTTTTAGCAAGAAGAACAATTATGGGGTAACTATATTGTGTGATCAAGGACATGGGGGTGATAATAACTAGTATAAGAACTAGTGAAGCAGAGACAAAGTAATGTACTATCATCCTAAGGTCCCTGTTAGGTCATATTTACTGTTGCTTTAGTTATGGATGAGCTCTCATTCCAAGAATAGGCATGGCTTAGTTGCTTTAGGAGAGATGACCTCATTGTCGGAGAATCCATCATCTCTAGAAGAACGAGGGAAAGAAAAAAAAAGTAATCCAACAAAATTGGAGCTTTTAATGGGAACTTTAAGAATAGCTTTCCTTCTAGTAGTACCTGGTTACAAAAAACTGGGTAAGCCTACTTTTAGATCTAGTCAATCCTAATTAAATGAGGATAAATTGCATTTTTTGAGTGCCTCGCTACCCGTAGTGTTTGTGTTAACTTTACCAAATTTGTAGTTTGCACTGATTGTGGGAGGGATGCATTGATTTGCTTGCTGCCAGTAGTTCTCTGAGGGTAAGGCTTTGAGTAATTCATGGAAGTGCTTTACTTTGAATGCTTCCTTTAAACATAAAGTAGCAAATAGTGAAGTTGTAAGCTAAAGCAACAACCATGGTTAATATAAGCATATGGCCAATCATGATCTATAAGTTGTCACTATCAAAAGGGGAAGAGCAACATCTTCCACTGTTATAGTATGAAGGAAAAAAAAAAAGAAAAAAGAAAATAGTCACCGGCATCATTTAATTCATTTAGAAACATGTTCACAGCTCTCACTTATATGTTTATTAATATGCAATGATTGGCAATAGTTCCTTGCCTAGTCTTATGTTGCATTCTCTATAAAAAAAATTGAAGGCCTAAGAACATCATCCATATAGACACATGTGTTTCCTATAGCTAAACCCCTCTTCAATGTTTAAACTATTCACAGCTCCATTGAGAAACATGTTGTAGTATCACTAGATATTTGTACACAGCATCCATTTAAAAACATGTTCACAACTCTAACTATTGCAGTATCACTAGATATTTGCAAACTTCTTGAGGTTCCATGCTGTACTTATCAACAATAATTCTTTCATTTGGTTTTCTCATCTGCAGGTCAAGATTCAATGCCTCAACCCAAAAACAAGATTCAAGTTTGGCACTATTTCATTATTATAAGTCGCGTTGTTTTGCTCTTTTATTTTTGTTAATTTTTGTTTGTGTTTATATTGTAGGGATAAAAGACCTTCAAGAGAAACTTCCCATCGTGAAGGTTTGCATGCTAGCAATGATGACACAGATAGCAAGTCAGATATATCTGATAGCATGTTCAACTAGAGTGACATCTTCTTCAAGAAATCATTTGGGAGTTAATTATCCAGATGAACCAGTACATCGGGTGCGATTATCTTATTCTACTAGTAGAATCTGCCATAAATCTAAACATATACCATTCTTAAGTACATCTATCTAGTTATTTCTTCCTTATACCAAGCATACTGATCTTAGTTTTATCCCTTACAGTTATTTGACCTATTCTAGCATATTTGGCATAGTTTAAATTAACCAACTTCTGTAAAAGGCTTTAGTTATAAAAACGAATTTTGTACTATTAAATGCTGCAAGATCTATTCATTTGTTCCTTGAGCATAACAAGCAAGCAATCACACATATATATATATATATTAGAAACAATTGCTAATAATTTTGGAATTAAAATTTTACAATACGATGAAAATAAGGGACTGTCGGAAAGAAAATAGAATGAGACATTAACCTGGGGCTCAAACTAGTTCATTTTTATTGAATCGACAAGGAGATGGCTCACCAGTTGTGCCTTTCAGTAATCTGGTTTTCACCCAATATCCAAAACCTAGCAATGAAGGATCTGCATTAGTAAATAAGTAGCTTGATTTCATAATTATGAAAAGTATTCCGCTAACAGAACTTGCACATTCACTAAACGACATTGGCTAACAGAACTGGACCTGATACAAGCTGCATATGAGTTTGATCCACCCTAAAGATCATAACAGCACCAAAATTATTATCCATAGGTGTAACCTGCAGTTTTCCTATGAATAATGCCTACATGATTCCTAGCTGATAGTATCCTTAATGTTTCAAGAAAACTGTTTTCCCTCTATAAATATTGGTACTGATGTGCAAACTTACTGCACATACAAATCATTAAACACCAACACACAACTATGTATGCACAGGGAATATACTGCGCACTCTTATTTCTTGCACAATTTACTCAATTCTGCATTGCTACTGCTGAAAAAGAAAAATGACAAAGATACTGAAACCAGAATATACTACTTCATTATAAGAGAACATAACATATTATATATCTTATTGTTTCAGTAGTGATCGGGGGCACACATTGCAGGATTTTACTGTGCACTTCTGGTAAGGGACGTGCACTGTTAGATAGCTTGGTTATTGAGACAAGTGCAGAGATTTTACAAGTGCAGAGACACTTTGTACATGAAAAAAAATGCGATCCTCAGATGCACTTCTTATTAAAAAAAATTAGTTAGATGGCTTGGTTATTGAGCAAACTTTTGATGTGCCATTAAACCAAAAGTCAATCAATGATCTTTTTTCTTTGAAGATCTTATTATCGTACTGTAAGCTTTGGATTGAGATGATTGGATCTCTATGTTAAGATACGGACCAGGGAATGGAAATAATAAGAAATGTGCATGTCCTATAAATTTGTGTAGAGGATGAGATTTTGTTTAGGGAAATTGGAAAGAATTTTTTGTGTGATGTTTTATCTTGTATATAAGAATTGTGGGTACTCCAAAAAATGTATCAAACAAGACCCGAATACTCCAAAATACACTAGGACACATAAAGTACACGTTTGTGTCAAAGTGTCCGTTTAGTCTGTGGAGTGCTTGTGACTGGTTATTATAATAGAAGAAGGGCCATCGCTTTAACAAACAAGAAAATTCATGGGAATACAAACGTTTGTATCATACGCAACGTACAAGAGAGAAAAACGAAACATGAAGTCTGCTTGGCAATTATCGGGGTAGCGGTTATGAGGTATTTTTAGAGTACCGGTTATGAGCGGTTATGAGGGGTCCGGTTTTGAATGGTTTTTAAGTAGCGGCTTTTAAACTAGTCCAATCCATGCTTGGTAATTCACTAACGAGCGGTTCTGAAAGTTTTTTACACGAATAAATTAAATAGAGAAGGGTATCGGTAGTTATAATTATATCTATTTTTGTGAGGATATAAATGGAATAAAAAAATAGAGCCGCTCAAAATCCGCCGATTTGGGTGTTTACAAAGCCATCCAAAAATACATTACACCGGTTTTAGGGGGTTTTCGAGCCGACGAAAACCAGTGCCTCAAAAAAATTAACAAGCAGGGATTTTCTTAAACGGTCGGTTCAAAAACACCCCAAAACCGGTGAAAACACCGTTACCAAGCAGACCCGAAGTCTGGCACTATCTTCTTGCAGCGTAGATGCAATCACGATACAGTTTTAGTTTTTCTATTGCAGATGACAATCCAAATAACATAAACAGAGAAACTAAAGCAAAGTACAACGATTTCTCTAGCATTATATTTCATGGGGCATCCAGAGAATTATACATGCTCCCTCTCTCCCTAATCTCCCTCCCCAGCTCCCTCTCCCTCAGCGCCCTAGGGAAATATTTTGGTGGAAACGAAAGAGTGGAGGTCTGCCGCACGGGAGATAAAATTTGCTACAGGGAAATATTTTGGTGGAATCGGTAGGGTTTATGAGAGAGAAATATTTTGGTGGTAGAGTTCAGGAGGGAAACAATGGTGGGCGAAATAATATTGGATATGATCTCCTTGCTCTGTTATAGATCAGAGACCCGATCATGTTATATATTGGCCAACCAGATACATATGTATCGACTCAAATTACCGTATATAAACATAGGTTTTAATTTAGATTTATGTGAGTCCACATTACCATAAGGCCTCGTTTGGTTCACGGATTCAAGGAATCCGGAAAGAAAACTTGTTCCTTTCCTTTGTTTGGTAGCCACAAATTTAGGAAACACTTTCCTGACATGGAGAAAAATAGGAGGAAAAATGGTTCCTTTCATGACCAATGAGATTCATTTTCCCTCCTCCTTTTCCAGCATTAATTACCAAACATTATGACAAAAGTAGCCTTGATTTATTACCTATTTTACCAATTAACTCTTCATTATAATTATGTTGACATTGGATATTGTTGGAACAATGATATATTTTTTCTTTCCTTTCCTACACCAATCAAACATAGGAAATAAAATTTGATAGGAATTCTATTTTTCCATCCCCATGAAAAATAAATGGAAATTGATTTCCTTTCCGTGAACCAAACGAGGCCTAAAGGGGCAGCCACTTTACCATGTATAAACATAAGATTAATTTGGGTTTATATATGTGCACCTTACCATAAACATGAGCTCCTAATTGTAAGCGTTTGCCAACGTTTAGCTCAAAATGTTGTTTAGCTCAAAATGTTTTGTCTAAGCCAACTTAAACGTACGTAAGCGTCTGAAAAAAACGTCAAAAATATTCAAACTATTCGACATTGTTTACCAAACATCGGTAAGTTTCTCGACGTTTAAACACAAAAGCAGATATTTCTCCACGTTTATGTCCGGACGTCAGTATATACCCAAAAAAATGTCAAGTACTAGTTGAATTAATCGACATTCTTGTCCCAATGTCGATAAATTTCTTGACGTTAAATACAAATGCAGGTAATCATCAACTTTTATCGCAAAACATCGGTCTATGCTGACTGAGTCGTCGTTTACATAACGTTGGCCAAAAAAACGTCGGTTAAACCCTGTTTTCTTGTAGTGTTATGAGTCCTATATTTTTTTAAAATTTCTCGACGTTAAATATAAATGCAGGTAATCATCAACTTTTATCGCAAAACGTCGGTCTATGATGACTAAGCCGACATTGACATAAACGTTGGCCGAAAAAAAACGTCGAAAAAACCCTTTTTTCTTGTAGTATTATGAGTCCTATATCATCATCAACGATTGTTTAACTGACAGTTGGATGTTTCATGCATCGTGTTATTTGCTGTCTTCTATTTTTTCTTATGCAACATTCATGAGGTTATTATTACATACAGATCAATGTATTATTCACAGTAGTTTGGCAAAATAGGATACTTTCATTAATAGTGATAAAGGGTTCACAAAACATAGCCAAAAGAGGGCCAAAAGAACCCTAAAATGAAAACCCTATTCAATTAGGACAAAGATTAGTCAGAATCATTGTCAGGGTCACTTATAACTTCTACAATGTCCTAAAGTATTTGAACACCAGAATCATGAAGAAGTCGACGGAAGGCATCTACTCCCCTTGTCTCTCTTTCTCCTTAAAGCTCATAGGGAGAGAGTCAAAGTCTTGGATAGGGATAGATGGCTTTGCGATATCACTCAGAGACAAGCCAAGAAGGTCAAGAAAGCCTTCCGCCATAGACAACTTCGTTTCAGCAAACTTTCTCTTCCTCGAGTTGAGAGGCAGTGCCAGTGTTGGGGCCACAACGATTGGCAGAGGTGGTAATGTAGTCGCAGACAACCGCAGAGTAGAAACCCCCTTTGGCAGTTGAGGGTGCTCACAAGGAGAACTTTTCTTCGGAGCCATCGAGGGGCAGTGAAGTAATAGATAAAAGGAAATGACTCTTCGTTACCCCCAATTGACCGCTTTGAGAAACGAATTTTTTCTAAAAGAATGCAAACGGTGGCCTGTTAATGATGAAGAATCTTTTTAATGAAGAGTTTGAGTTATTATAAAGGGCATAATATTCGAAGAATGGCCACTCATGATCAGGATTCAAATAGGAGATGCATGATGATCCATATACTGACATTTCGGGCAGTTTTAAAGGGATTCAAAGAATCAAATAAAAATATTTGACGCATAAACATTATGTGTCTTAAAAATCTACATGCTTCATTCAAGAATTCAAAAATGTGATGTTTGAAGACAATGACAGTCAGAATCTATGCGACCAAAATTCTCACACATTTTTTAGCCAGTTTGACTCGGGAGGTTTCGTGTTGTGGTCCAGTAGTCTCAAAAGTTATTCAAAAATTGAATAGAATTTCAAAGAAAACTAAAGTATAGCTATGCAAGGACTATGCGTCTGAGTAACTTGCAAGTGCTAGCCATTATAGATTTTATGCGACTATAGTCTTTGGTGGCTATGTTTCTTACAGATTTACGTAGCGGGGACTTCTTTGCATATTTACGAAGTTTGCAACTTCTTAAAAGTTCTATGATATTGGATAATGCTACAAACTGTGCAATAGTTTATCTTGGCAAATTTATGCGTCACTTTTGACTCAAGATATACGCGTAATCCTGTAGACAAAGAACTTATGCAGCGAGATTGAGATCACATTGAAAGATAAAATAATTTTTTTGACAGTTAAAACCATATTTACATATGATGGAGATCTATTACATTCTAGATTTTTATTCTAAAGGCATGGTTGCATCTGATGGACATCTTTAACATTCTGGGTCTTCTCCATTGGGTCCTACACCAGTACGAGTCATGAGATACGGAAATTGTTGCACTGGAGGATAATGTTAAGAGGGTAGACACTTCCACAGATTAGGTACTCTGAACCTTGCAGTCTCGTGGATGTGCCAAACTTGGGCCATATTTTAGTACATTTACCTACATTGGCTCCCTTCTATATCATTAGCAGTGTACTTTGGCGAGAGAATACAAAATTGGGCATATATAAAGCCCATTTCTCGTTGCCAATGCCAACACTGTATGACATTGACAATATTTCGATTGGGATTCAAACCCAGTCTCGTCACAGATGCTACGATAGTGAAACCAGCCAGTTGCAAGCCTCGGCAGATGGGTACAGACAGCTAGTTGGTCTTAGGACAGGAAAAGTCCTTTATATAATGTGCTAGATCATGTCGAACAAGACATGTTATGATGTCCTTCTAAGATCCATCTGAGCTCCAGTCATTCAAGTAGTATCCTGAAAAATATGACAAGTTCGAAGTTATACACATGAAATCAATTGTTCATTTGAAAGATCATGCAGTTGTACCGCATAGCTTCAAGTGGCACGTAGACAGAATATAAAAGCCATTTGTGCCTAAGAGATGAATAACAACAGTGTTCTCTAGCAACACATTCTTGCTAACCGTGTCTATAAGTGTAGTGGATTTTCTAATAACATTATATCTTTTTATAAATAAAACAATGCACTCTATTGATGTGTTGTGTTCAAACATAATCAGAGTGAAAATCTTTGCCATAAACTTCATATGAAAAAAAGTGATTGGTAGAAATCAAAACCGAACAGATGAAAAATACTTCAAGAAAGATTACCTTCTACAGATCGATCTATTTTTCGACTTCTGGCCTAACCAAAGAGCAGTGTTCTCAGTAAAGTGATGTTAAATCCCCTCATAAATTTTCACGAGTTTGTTGGAGTGCTAATTCGCAAATTCATGATGAAAAGTGTTGATGATAAGTTTTGTCAAGACATGTCCTATTTAGAGGGATGAGAATTCACTATGCAACAAAGTACATGCGACTTAGTTCTTAATAAAAAGATCAATCTAGTATTAACTATTACGTGATTTTCTATTCCTGAAATTGCGGATGACAGTTGACGTAGCCTCGATCCGAGCGATTGCAAGGAACGACGCCAGAAAGTTCAAAGATTAGTTCAAATTTTAAGGGATTCAGTCAAAGCAGTTACAGCATGGCAAGTGATCTGATGCGTCTAAAGCTTTATATGATAAAACCCCCTCTCACATGCTTCTTGTTCAAAGTATTTCAAACATATTAAAGGTTTAATAACTTTGTAGGGGGCTTGTAGAAGCATAAAAATACTAAAAAGAGGCACATAGATTTCATGCACCTAAAATGTAAATGTTATAGAGTTGAAGCAGTCTCTGAAGCACTATGAGCTTTTGAAGATGAATAGTCGAAGACGAGTCCGAGAGATGCATGGTGCATTTGACGCTTGATGTGTTTTTATCTCTCATATAAAAAGACGAACCTCGAGTAGTGGGCAGTGTTCAAACTACGAGGAAGATGTCAGTGATTGCGTTGCCATCATCATGCTTCAACAACTATAAAGGAGCAGTTTTATGCGACTACTTCCAGAACAGTATTTACAGTATTCAGTTAAAAAGTTATTCATTCAAAATGTTGTTTGAAATGTAGTTATTCCATGAAGAGATATTATACTAACTGTCATGTATCCTGCGAACATGTTAGTATCACACACTCTCCTAGCTATACATACACATCACTTATAAACTGTCACATATACACTAAAAGCTGAGAATCACTTCACACATTCCTATCTAATTCCCTAAGTTAATACACTGTTCAGTCACACTCATTCAATGCACTGTCAACTGAGAACATATTCATACACAATCTATCTCCTAAACTGTCAACTGAAAACTGGTTTCATGTTTTCCTATTACACATTATGTCACACACATACACACATATTCCCTATTAATTCGTGTCACACGTACACTCACATTTATTCCTGTACACACACATGTTAGCTCTGTACACTTTCATACACACTCTACTGTTTTCCTAACACACAAACCTATCTACAGATTTCTATATACACACACATCACTCAAAATCTAAAAATTGTTTTCCCTATATTCACTACACACACACATATATGGTACCCCCCACTCACATAATATTGAAACACACATGCCATTTACCCCCTATCACTCTATGTATATATATATGTGTATATATATATATTCTATATGATTAAATGATAATAATGTGATATACACATATGTTGCCTATACTAAATTAGTGTATATATATAATGTGTGGGAATATATGATATAAACTATATGTATGGCATATAACCTATGGCTCATAGCCTATGTAGACTCATATGGGATAGCCTATGTGTATGGCATGTTTACACCTGTGAGTGTGGTTGGCTTATATAGCCTTATATTGATGTGTGGATGCTAGGATAGACATGGTTAGGCTTAGTGAGACTTGTTGGGTCAGGCTTGACCTAGTTGACCTAGTTTGACTAGTGTAGTTGACTAGAGTTGACCAAGGGTTGACTTTAGCCTAGATTGATCCCAAACATCATATAGATGCATTGTAGCAGTCTATTTTACTATTTTAGATGTGTAGTGACTTGTACTGTTCTATAGGAGCCAGACATCACTCCTCGGACAATATATTCTCTTCAAATATTCAAGATACCAGGCGAGTACATTCTCTGATCATTTTATATCTTGCTTAGGATTATATTTCCTGTTTTAGATTACTTTACTTAATACTGACACGTTGGTAACACGGATTTGTACTATATGGATATTGTCATGCGATGTTATCCCCTTAACGGATACATCGGGTATTTCATGTTCGTGTACTTTATCGTGAGCATCGTGCACCCCTTGTATTCGTGACATTCATGTATAAATCGTATGAAATCGTGTACTCTCATGTGCTCACATGATTTTTGTGTATATTCCTTATCGTGTGCAATAACATAACTTGACTAGATCCTTGTGTATTGATTATGGATGGGGGAGTAGTAGTGGTTATGTACTCAATCTTGTAGCTTACTCGTGTATAACCTTTGTAGATTACTCGTGTACAATATCGTACCGTTTACATAACCATCTTGTACTCTGAATCACTAGCACTGATTAGTTCTCTTATATATTGTAGCTATTTACTTACAGTCTCTCTTTTACATCATGTTGTTCTTTTAGTTTCATGTATCTTACTCTCTAGCATGTTTATATTTCCTAACCTGTTATGATTTATTGAGATGTATTGTGCTCGCTCCTGTTCTGACTGGACCTGTTGAAAATATTACTGAGGATGAGGGCGAGGCGTTCTGTTCCACGTATTATGGGACTACCTTAGAGGACTGTTGTGACCTGGACCAGCAGCAGGACCCCTTAGCAGTGGATGACATTCCTTTAGACTAGAATGTCTTTTCATTGTATTTACATTATGGATTACTGTATTTAAGATTTGAGATATTATCTGGATTTGTGATATCTTAGACACTTAGACTTCTTTCTAGTTGTATCTCTGTGAATTTTATTTCATTTCATATCTATCTATCTATCTTATTATTTTCTTCCTTAGATGTGATTGAGACTGTATTCTGCTATGTCACCTCTATTCGGAGTATATATACTGTACCTGTACCTTATTTATTATTAGATGATTGACCTAGGACAACGTTCTACCGTCGATACTGCGACGTAGGCTGGACGTACCCACTTCTCGTGCCCTTACTCTAGGGTACGGGTCGTGATACGTTTTTAGTGGTGGCCCATGCAGGTCGAGTTAATGTAGTGGTATTCGAACTAGAGTATCACTACAGCCTGCAGCAGGATTAGGATACATTATTGAAGGTACTCAATCACAGTTAGGATTCCTTGAGAGATTCCTGGGATGGCCCTTGAGAATCTTATTAAACTTTAATTTGGAATCCTTTCCCTTGTTTTGTTCGCTCTCACTCCTTGATTATTGAATTTGATTTTTGATGGATCGTTGTTGACTTTGATTTTTCTATCGAGATGAATTTTATGACCTAAGTTACGATATTTTCTGATAACATATGTTGACGAGAATAACAGGGATGGTAAAACGTCTACTTGATTATGGAACTTATAGTTTATCGCAGCCATATTAGCTGGCGTGGTGTGAACATAGAGACCTGACTTCGGATGTACGTATCTTGGTTATGAGATTTGGAATTTCTCGCAGCTATACTAGTCGGCATAGCAAAAATTCCAGACGACATAATTATAGAGGTGCATACCCCAGTTATGGAATCTATAGTTTATCACAGCCTTGCTTACTGGCATGGAGAAAACTCTGAGTAACATGATTTTGGACATACGCATATGATTATCAGATTGTATCTTGAGAAGATTTTTAAACATATCATCTCTATCATACCCTTCTGTTGTTATAAGTTGTATTCCTTCATCAAATAACTTAAAGAGTAGGAATATTTTAGTTTTGTAGAGCTTATTCATATGTAGTTCTTTCATATTGTAATGATATGATGATTTGTAGAGTGTCTGTACTCTAGAGATGATAGTTAGCATTGGTATTAGAATAATAACCTATTATAGATAATTTCTTGTTTTTATAATACCTACTAGTTTCCATAGAGGATGTTAGTCTGTTGTACAGCCTTGATGATTTATTATTATTTTCCCTTGCCTTTCCAGTAATGCACCCATGACCAGAGCCTATCCTTGAGTATAGTTGTAGTTTCACCTAAGACTGAGAAGTCTATGTATATAGATAGATACAGTTGATATTGGCATATGGATATGGGTTGGTTGGTCTCTATAGGTCATTATTGGATAGGGTATTGACATGTTGTTTAGCCTATATTTGGTTTAGTTTTCTATTTCAGTTAAGTTCTCTTGTGTTGAGTTCGGTCATGTTTGATCAACCTTTATAGGCAGTGTGTAGAACCTTCACTAGATACCCTGTTCCTTTGGTTCAGACTTGTACAAGTTGTTCACTGCACTCAACATTTCATTACCTACTATATTGTATCATAGATTTTACTGGACCATTGTTCAGACCCCAATTATTGACTCACCAATATAACCATCAACCCTTTATCATATTCTGCATATCTGGAGAGCCACATGCATATTAGAGGTCTGCACTCATCCTTACCTTCTGTACATGGTGACATACTATATCTCTTAGCATTTTACTTTATTGATAGCGTTGCAATACCCTTCATTATAACCTGCAGTACCTGTCCTACAGTAAAGTTTAAACTTTTTCTTGGGCATGGTTGTTCAGTCCACTTGGGACAGTTGAATACATTGGGGATATAATGTGGGTTGTTAATAAGAGTTTTTTCTTGATTATTTGTTCTGTCCCTCTTTCATTGTATTAGATACATATGATACCTGTTTAGCCCATCTGTCCAGATTCATGTCCAAACCTTTCCTTCCAGTGATGGTCCAGTCTTCCAAAAGCCTTTACCTGGGCATTGGTTCAATTTTCCATATGTAGGTGTCCTACATATCATTGTCCTACATGTGATTATTCTGCATCTTTATGTATAGCCATGCTACACACTATTCTGTCCCAATACACCCTACAGTATCTGACCCCTTCATTGGAGTAATAGGCATGTGGTAGGGAGTGTGTGTTATTAGACTTTGAGTAGTGTTGAAGTGATGAGGGTAAAGCATATATATATATAGCTTGTTTATAGGTAATGTATTTTGATTTTGTATGTAGCCTGCACTCAATTGCAGTATATTGCCTATTGCATTCCCTGTACACCAGTTGGTTCATTTCTTTCAGACCACTGTCCTGCATGTAGTTAGTTCAGTCCAGATAGAGAGGAGAGGCCAGGTTGATCTAAAGGCATGTTTTAGTCACCATGAGGGTTTCCTTTCACTTTGACTTTACAAGTTGGACCCTAATGCCCTGTCCTTTTGCTTATAAATTCAGTCTCCTTAGCATCGTTCCCTTTTGCCTACATTGATGTTTCAGACCATTCATCCTTAGCCTAATTTCTAAGCATTTGTTCAGTCCCTTATAAGTTTAGTCTACTTAACACTTGGATGGTCATATATATATATATATATATATATATATATATATATATATATATATATATATATATATATATATATATATATATATAGATGATATACTTAGGATATATGTGATGGGTTGATGTTCTTGAGCTTATGTATATGGGGTATTTGGGATTGTGTGCTTAGAATATAGATATTTATTTATGTGTGACTTGATAGGATTTTGGAAGTGAAGAGTTAGTCTATTATAGAGTTTTTCTTTTTGCTAAATTCTAGTTGCCAACACCTAGATAGCTAGCATAGGTAAAATCCTAAGAAGTTGACCAGTTATTGACCAAATGCTTGGATATTGACAAATTAACTATTTTTTGACCAGTAGTTGACCATTGACTATGTTTGGCTTAGTTTGACTGGAGATAGGATTAGAAGCAGGTTTTTGTTGTGTTGTTTGATCATGTTTGATTATTAGTAATTAGAGACCTTGTTTGTGATTAGGTTAGAGACATGGGTTTTCTGAGGATATCTCTGACTCGTGGTACCATACGTTTTGGTGGAGGTGGAAAGCTTAGCCGCGCTTCATCGGACCTTTCATGATCAGCGGAAGAGTCGATGACATGGCTTACAGGCTAGACTTGCCACCTGTACTAGTGGGTGTCCACAACGTATTCCACGTATCATAGTTGAGACGGTACGTGGCTGACCCTAGCCATGTACTTGACCATTCGGAGATTGAGGTGGGACCTACTCTTAGTTATCCAGGGCAGCTAGTGGAGATTCTAGATCGCCGAGAGAAGGGTACTAAGAAACCAAGTGATACCCTTGGTTCGCGTCGCATGGAGGCATCATTCTCCAGGAGAGTCTACCTGGGAGCGGAAGGATGAGATGCGCGAGCGATACCCATATCTTTTTGGACCATGAGGTATGATTGTCTATCCTTCTCATCAGTCTAGTTTTGCCTTTTAATTTCGAGAAAAAAATTATTTTAAGGAGGGTAGATTTGTCACTACCATATTTCTAGCTTGGGGGTATTTTGGTCATTTGTGAATTTTTGAATTTAATTTGATTTATTGAATTGGTGATTGTGATTTTGACTTTAGCTAATTGAGACCTTGTAGACTAACCTAGAAGCTAATCCTAGCTATGGTGACTTGGCTAGAAATAGTGTGACCCTAGTCTAACTTAAGTTGACCTCTATTTTAGTCATTTAGAACCAAGTTTGAAATAGGAGAATTAAGAATATGATCATGATTATGACTTGTGACTTTGATTTCATGACTTATGTAATTAAGCCCATGGCCCATAACTTGAAGCCCTAACCCCAACCAACCCACACATGGCCGGCCATACCTAGGGTTTCCCCTATTTAATGTCATATTCACTTGTTCTTGCCTCTTTTATGCTCAACCAAGTTCTTGAAAGGAAAGGTAAATCCCCACTTTCCAAAATTCCTATAAATTCCATTTTTAATCATTTTTGACCCAATTCTTTTGCATATGATTCTAATCAACCTCTACTTGCAGATTATGGGGAGTAATTTCAGTTTTAGAGCAATTTGGAGGATTTGGCTAGCAACGAAAATTGTTTGATTTGGGGCTTTTTCTTGATCCTTGCAATCTATAGGTAAACCTTTCTAATTCTATTTAATTGCTATTATTATTGCATGGTAGCCTAGATCTAGGTGTCCCCTAGCTGTAGTGAAGGATTGGTGTCATTTGCATTAGGTTTTGTGTCCGTATCGGACACGTATCAATTTCCTAGACTAGGTGTTTGATGAAATGCCACAACCAATTCTTTTTGCTATTTTTGCAAATATTTTTGATTGGATTTCTAGATCTAGGGTTTGCTTTTAGATTCGTGTCCTTGGGTTGTGATTTTGGAGTCGTGTCGTGTCCATACGAGGACAGGAACACGCTGTGCTGACCCGTGTGCACTGTCCTGCTACACGGGGCCTAGCTCTCGCTGTACAGGACACGTGGTGGTCTGATTTTGGCGTCGAGGAGGGGGCACTGATTGATATGTCAGCCCCCAAGTCTCGAGTCCAATGGCGTTGTGTCGGACTCGAAATCCGACTCGCACTGGTCGAACATGCAGACTGCACACACACGTTTGGGCCACTGATACGTGGCTGGACACGACACGATACTTGGTTTGGACACTATGTAGGGTATCAACCATGTAGCCCTACATTTGGCTACACGTGTGCACGACCACGTGTCTCCACGTGGCCTGTGTCGTACGTTGGACACATGTGCACGCGTGCACGATGCTGTGCACAGGCACAGTGCATTCAAATGTGTTTAACTGCTTGGACACGCCGTATCCGGCATGGGGTGACACGATGTGACTCTTGGGACACGAGCACAGGTGGGGGTTTGTTTACCAATCATTTACTTGTCATATTAATATATTTTTAGTGGTCGATTTCAATTTCCCCAATTCAACCGATACTCGTGTTCACTGTTATGTAAGTTTCTGAAATTTAAATGCATTCTAAACTGTTTGTTAATGATTTAATTACCATATTAGTTCATTATATATATATTAGATTATTTAAATGTTAAGTTATGATTTGGTTGGAATTTGGGTTATAGGATTTTCGAATTGGATTGGTTTGAATGTGTTAACTGCTAGGGACTGCTAACTGATTAATATGAACTGTCATTTATCCTGAGAATCATTTCCTGAGATTACACATCACTGAAATTCCTGAGGATAGCTGTTCCTATTTCACTATCACACTATTTTTACACTGAATCATTACACACACTGTTTTCCTACCTACATTGCCATATTCCTGAGAATCCTATTACACTAAATGTCATGTATCCTGAGAACATGTTAGTATCACACACTCTCCTAGCTATACATACACATCACTTATAAACTGTCACATATACACTAAAACCTGAGAATCACTTGACACATTCCTATCTAATTCCCTAAGTTAATACACTGTTCAGTCACACTCATTCAATGCACTGTCAACTGAGAACCTATTCATACACAACCTATCTTCTAAACTGTCAACTGAAAACTGGTTTCCTATTTCCTATTACACATTATGTTACACACATACACACACATTCCCTATTAATTCCTGTCATATGTACACTCACATTTATTCCTGTACACACACATGTTAGTTCTGTACACTTTCACACACACTCCATTATTTTTCTAACACACAAACCTATCTAAAGATTTCTATATACACACACATCACTCAAAATCTGAAAACTGTTTTCCTTATATTCACTACACACACACATATATGGTACACCCCACTCACATAATGTTGTAACACACATGCCATTTACCCCCTATCACTCTATGTATATATATATATATATATATATATATATATATATATATATATACACACACACACATATATGGTACACCCCATTCACATAATGTTGTAACACACATGCCATTTACCCCCTATCACTCTATGTATATATATATATATATATATATATATATATATATATATATATATATATATATATAGATATATATATATATATGTATATATATATACATATATGTATATATATATACATATATATATATATATATGTATATATATATACATATATATATATATATATGTATATATATATACATATATATATATATATATATATATATATATATATATATATATATATATATATATATATATATATACATATATATATATATACATAGAGTAATATATATATATATATATATATATATATATATATATATATATATATATATATATTCTATATGCTTAAATGATAATAATGTGATATACACATATGTTGCCTATACTAAATTAGTGTATATATATAATGTGTGGGAAAATGTGATATAGACTATATGGATGGCATATAGCCTATGGCTCATAGCCTTTGTAGACTCATAGGGGATAGCCTATATGTATGGCATGTTTACACCAGTGATTGTGTGTGGTTGGCTTGTATAGCCTTGTATTGATGTGTGGATGCTAGGATAGACATGGTTAGGCTTAGTGAGACTTGTTGGGTTAGGCTTCACCTAGTTGATTTGGTTTGACTAGTGTAGTTGACTAGAGTTGACCAAGGGTTGACTTTAGCCTAGATTGACCTCAAACATCATCTAGATGCATTGTAGCAGTCTATTTTACTATTTTAGACATGTAGTGACTTGTACTATTCTATAGGAGCCAGACACCACTCCTCGGACAGTATATTCTCTTCAGATATTCAGAATACCAGGCGAGTATATTCTCTGATCATTTCATATCTTGTTTAGGATTATATTTCCTGCTTTAGATTACTTTACTTGATGCTGACACGTTGGTAACACGGATTAGTACTATATGGATCTTGTCGTGCGATGTTATCCCCTTAGCGGATACATCGGGTATTTTATGTTCGTGTACTTTATCGTGAGCATCGTGTACTCCTTGTATTCGTGACATTCGTGTATAAATCGTATGAAATCGTATACTCTCATGTGCTCACATGATCTTCGTGTATATTCTTCATCGTGTGCAATAACATAACTTGACTGGATCCTTATGTATTGATTGGGGGCGGGGGAGTAGAAGTGGTTATGTACTCAATCTTGTAGCTTACTCGTGTATAACCTCTGTAGATTACTCGTATACAACATCGTGCCGTTTACATAACCATCTTGAACTCTGAATCACTAGCACTGATTAGTTCTCTTATATATTGTAGCTATTTACTTACAGTCTCTCTTTTACATCATGTTGTTCTTTCAGTTTCATATATCTTACTCTCTAGCATGTTTATATTTCCTAACCTGTTATGATTTGTTGAGATGTATTGTGCTCGTTCCTGTCCTGACTGGACCTGTTGAAAATATTACAGAGGATGAGGGCGAGGCGTTCTGTTCCACGTATTACGGGACTACCCTAGAAGACTGTTGTGACCTGGACTAGCAGTAAGACCCCTTAGCAGTGGATGACACTCCTTTAGACTAGGATGTTTTTTTATTGTATTTAAATTATGGATTACTGTATTTGGGATTTGAGATGTTATCTGGATTTGTGATATCTTAGACACTTAGACTTCTATCTGCTTGTATCTCTGTAGATTTCATTTCATTTCATATCTATCTAACTATCTATCTTATCATTTTCTGCCTTAGATGTGATTGAGACTGTATTTTGCTATGTCACCTCCATTCGGAGTGTATATACTGTATATGTACCTTATATATTGTTAGATGATTGACCTAGGACCGCGTTCTACCGCCGACACTGCAGCGTAGGCTGGACGTACCCACTTCTCGTGCCCTTACACTAGGATGCGGGTCGTGACAGACACGCTACGACAATTAGTACAAACGGTGGTGGCCAACAGAAATTTACAATTTTAAGAGAATATAACCTTTAAGATCTATAATTTCAAGAAAGCATTTCGTACTTCCTTCTCTGGCACTGAAGACCCTTCTTCTGCGATTATTGGTTAGAAGATATCGAAGACAACATCGAGCTCCTCGGCATCGAATAAACAAAGCAAGAAGCTTGCACTCGACTTCAATATCGGTTGAACGCACACGACTGGTGGGTCGTACAGAAAATGTCTTTTTTGTTACGATGATTCAACCGTACCGATATCTTGGGCAACCTTCCGCAAGGCATTCGAAGTCGAGTTCCTACTTGCAGTGATCCGTCAGGCAAAGGAGGATAAGTTTATGCAGCTGAAGCAGGGATACATGACGATGGTGAGTCGAGCATGGAGACTCGAAGTGGGCCTATGGCCTTTCATTTCTGCCCATGTGACTCTGTCTGAATACCAAACAATAGGCGAGTTAGTCAACCATGCCCTCCATATTGAGCCTCAATACCCTTTAGCCGCTATCGGTATTGTGCATACCTACAATCACTACCGCCATAGCCATACGGGAGATAACAATGTGACCAGGCGTCCAAACAATGGCCACCAGGACGGGTACCAAGTGCAGAACCTGGGGCCTCGCTGTACCAAGTGCGGTAGCAACGGACATCACCCGAACGACAATGAAGTTCACCTAGGAGGATACTACAACTACGATCGCAGAGGCCACTTCCGAAGGGACTGCCCGCGAAGACCAAACGACGCTCAACATCAACACCAAAAAAATAGAGGTCCAGCACCTCAAGCTCCCTAGTCAGTATAGCAAAAATGGCCAAGGTCATCGCCCTAATGCCCAAGGATGTGTCTATGCCATGACTCAAAATGAGGTGTTCACCTCTGACACAGTCGTGATAGGTATACTGCTTTTCAATAATAAATCTGCTCGTATACTGTTTGATTTAGGTGCTACGCATAGTTTTATAGCGACGAATTTCGTCGATGAATACAAATTTTCCATTGCATCGCTAGGACTTAACCTTAGTTTTAGCACCCCGTTGGGCACACAAATACCTGTAAAAAATATCTGTAGAGACGGTTTCACATGTATTTGAAGGTGGAAATTGACTCTTGATATGGTAGTTTTAGACCTTAAGGTATACGATATCATTTTAGGGATAAATTTGCTCGACGCTTGTTCGGCCACCATTGACTGTGCAGAAAAGAAGGTCACCTTCCGTCTACTGGTGGAGCCCAAATTTGCTACTCGTGTGGTGAAGCATCAACGGCCTGCATGTTAATCTCGACAATTTATGCTCAGAGGATGCTGCATTCCGAATACGAAGGTTACTTGGCGTCCGTTCGAGACATACAATAGAATGATGCAAACGTGGGTCAGACCGACGTTGTGGCAGAATTCCTCAACGTGTTCCCAGATGAGCTACTCGGCATGCCACCCAATCGAGAAATCAAGTTCACTATCGACACCTTCTCCAATACCCGACCAATTTTTAGTGCCATGTACAGAATAGCATCAGCAGAATTAAAAGAACTAAAAGTATAGTTACAGGAATTGCTCGATAAAGGGTTTATTTCCATGGGAGAGCTTGTGCTATTTGTGAAGAAGAAAGATGGGTCGATGCGTCTCTGCATCGACTACCTTAAATTGAATAAAGCCACCGTCTGGAAAAAATGTCCCCTGCTTCGCATCGACAATTCGTTCGATCAAATCCAAAGTGCTACCTTGTTTTCGAAGAATGATCTTCAATTATGTTATCATCAACTCAAGGTCAAGCCAGATGACGTGCCAAAGTCTTCCTTCCGTACTAGTTACTGCCACTACAAGTTCTTGGTAATGTCATTCGGCTTGACAAACACCCATGCTCCCTTCATGGAACTAATGAGTCGAGTGTTTCGTCCGTTCCTCGACAAATTCATAGTAGTCTTCATCGATGACATCCACGTCTACTCGAAGGATCGAGCACAACACGCAGAGCATCTATGGACTGTACTCCAAACCCTTCAAGACAATCAATTATACACGAAGAGGAGCAAATGTGAGTTCTGGCCGAACATCGTATCATTCATTGGGCATGTCATCTCCGCTGGAGGCATTTTAGTTCATCTAAAAAAAGTTGAAGTAGATGTGAGTGGAAGCGGCCCACATCAGTAAATGAAATTCAAAGCTTTCTCAGCTTGGCGGGATACTATAGACGCTTCGTGAAAGACTTCATAAATATTGCATCACCCTTGACTCGCCTCACCCAAAAAGGAGTCACGTTTGAGTGGTCAGCCGACTGCAAAACTTCATTCTATGAGCTAAAATAGTGGCTCATTTCGGCCATGATACTCGCTCTTTCTGAAGGGATTGAGGGATTTTAAATCTTCAACAATGCTTCTGACTAGGGCTTGGAGTGTGTGCTCATGCAACAGGATAAGATGACATCTTTTGCTTGCAGACAGCTGAAGCAGCATAAGAAAAACTATGCCACGTATGACCTAGAATTAGCGACAATTGTGTTCACGTTGAAAATATGGCGTCACTATATTTATGGCATGGCGTGCATGATTTATACAGATCACAAGAGCCTAAATTATCTCTACACCCAAAAAGAGCTGAACTTGCGATAGAGACGATGGCTAGAACTAATCAAGGACTATGACTTGATGATCGACTATACGCCGAGCAAGAGAAATATGGTGGTGGACACGTTAAGTCCAAAATACATATCTTTACTGTCACGACCCGTACCCAATATTTGGGCATGAACCGTGTATACGCCCAGCCTGTGCCGCAGAGTCGGCGGTAGAACGCTGTAACAATATGATGAACAACCACGCAATAAAGATATACCACAAGGAAAATATAGCAATTCCATATCTCAACTCAGCATCTAATAGATAAATAGAACCGTCTCACAACAGAAAATGTATGAAGTCCAAAGTCAAAATATTCTCAACTACATGTCTCCAAAAGTCAACTCAAATATCCAGTACAAAGTCTCAAAACTAACTAAAATAACTAAGAAAGCACAGTAGAATCAGATGCTGCGTACTCCTCCTGATAAGTAAAGTCCGTCTCTAATACATCTTCCAAGTACGGGCCATACTAGTCAGGACACACGATCTTATCGCCATCACCTAAATTTTTTTTGGTTACCCAGTCAGGATCGAACGAATACAATTCACTGAATGCAGTCCCAATATATAAAAATGACTATATAACAAAGGTTAGCCTTTAGACATTTGATTTATAAAATAAATAAAGAAAGACAGAATAAAACTAAACAGAAAATAAAATACAATAAAATACTTACCGACTGAAGTAGGAATCTTTCGAGCAGAATTGCAGGAGGCAACATGAAGTGCCTCGTCTCCTGAGCTTTGTAGCAGGAATGGTCCTGGCTGCTGCAGTCATCGGAAGACGGACTATCGGTCCTCTTGTACTGTCGCTTTGCTGCAGCAGTAGTTGACAATGAGTTGAGTGCAGTGATGTCCATGAAGGGACTCTCTGCACACCAAGCTTTCTTCTCTTTCCTTGCGCTTGTGAAGAATCATATCATACAAGTCATTCGTTTCGTGGGTCCGGAAGTCCCAAGTATACGAGTGTGTTGGCACCATGTTTGCTCCCTGATTGGGAGACTTTTGGAAACCACTCTGTCTGTTTGCCGTCGGGGGCTGGACACGGTCGGTTCTGTACAACTTTCTATCAGAGGCCCGCCTAACAGTAAACGGAGCTCTCTGATGGTCAGAGGTTAGGACAGCTGACTGAGCTCGACGAACCCGTGCTGCCCTAGACTTCTTCCCTCTAGCACCCAAGGGCGCATAGTAGGAAGAGTCCAAATTATGCCGCACAGAGTCTGGCACATTCTCATTAGAGCATTCGAGCTCAGGACCGCATGAGAGGCGGTCAAAGACAGAACCCGAGCCGCATAGAGCAGATGATCTGCGGCTGGGATTGGTGGCCGTATGAGCAATCATGCGGCTGGTATTTGCATCAGCATTCATGCAGCTAGCATTTGCATCAGCATTCATGCGGCTAGGTTTTGTGGCCGTATAAGAATTCATGCGGCAGGATTTGGCTGTCGTATGGGCATTCATGCGGCTGGCATTTATGGCCGCATCAGCACTCATGCGGCTGACATTTGTGGTCGCATAAGAATTCATGCGGCTAGATTTAGTGGCCGCATGAGCCTTCATGCAGCTGAAATTGTTGGCCGCATGAGCCTTCTACATGCGACTGGCACCCTTATGCAGTTTCTTCCTCGACCCCATAGAGTCCCTATTTGCTTCCTCAAGTCCAGCATCGTAGTGCTTTCCTCTGCCGGACTTGAGAACAGCAGGGGTCTCTATGGCCTGAAGTGTGGCCGCATAGAAATCTTCTCTGCCGTCTTGGACAACAGAGAATGCCTATTCCAGAGCTTGGGGAAGAGCGAAAGTCTTGGGCCTCCACTACCTGCGGGCCTTCTTCGTGCGGGCTCGCTTCTGGATCGGGCCAGCGCTCCCGTTGGGGAGCATTTCTTCAAACGCCTGCTGGTCGAAGCGGACGACCAGCATCTGTTGCGTGGAGCCAAGCTTGGCTGCATTCGATTGTATCACCAACTTCTCAGTAGTGGAGAAGTTAGTCCCCAGCAGAGTCGCCATCGTGTTTGCCATTGATTATAAAATAACAGAACAGTTTTATGGAAGGACTGGACTTTTACTTCACAATACAAACTCGCTCGTACAAAGAGAGCCTAGGAACAAAACCTAGGAAAAACAATCTAAGTACAATTGTTTAGTTTTTCTGGGGGGTGACGGTAGAGGCTCGGGAAAGTGATATCAACTCTGCCTTACTCCTTGGACGATCGGACGTAGCTTCTGCTTTGGCGAAGAAATGCTCTTTGTGTGTGCGGGGGTTGCTAGTCTCTCTGCTCGGGCTCTGTGCGTATCTCTCTGTGTCTCGAAGGAATATTCCCCTGCTATTTATAGGGCTTTGTGATAAGTAGGGTGTGCAGTAATTGCTCCATAAAAAGTAGGCGGTTGGGGATTGGTTAAGATTAGCCTTGATCTTGTTTGTTGGAAATCAATTGGGGCTTTGGAACAAATCTACATTGTTTGTTAGAAATTGATCTGGGCTGTTTATGTTGATTGGAACAAATCTGCATTATTTATTGGAAATCGATCTAGGCAGTTATGATGATTGCAATAAATCTAAATTGTTGAGATTTGATCAACTCCTGCCACGTGTCCCAACTGCCATGTTTGTGATGAGCTGCATGACTGAGCCGCATGAGCTCCTGGTGAACTGGTCTGCATGAAGTTCCATTGAAGAGAACTGCATAAGCCCCTTGTAAACTGGATCGCATGAAGTTCCACTGAACAGAACCGCATGAGCTCCTGATGAACTGAGCCGCATGAAGTCCTATCGAACAGAACCGTATAAGCTTCTTTGTAAACTAGACTGCATGAAGTGCCATTGAATAGAACCGCATAAGCCCCTTGTAAACTGGGCCGCATAAAGTCCCATTGGGACAGAGCCGCATGAGTACCCATCAGAACAGAGCCGTATGAACTCCGTTAAAACTGAGCCGCATAATGCTCCATCAAATCAAAGCCGCATGAGCTCCTTTAAATGATCCGCATAAAGAGCTTTGGAATTGGTGGATCGTGCCAACTTTAAAGATTTTTCTCGTCTCTCTAGGAGCACGTCATTATGTCGGGGTCATCATTTTACCTTTATGTCAGAGCTGTCAATCCTTTGTGTCAGAGCTGCCGTACTGTGTCAGAGCATTTAATGAGCCAGCTGCACAGAGAAATGATGGCCAGCTGTAGAGTCATATTTTGAACCGCATAGGGCCACGTGGCTTTTTTCGAGCTGCATGGAGCTATCTGGGACTTTCGAGCCGCATGAAGCTCTAAGGGGCTTTTTTGAGCCGTATAAGGCTCTAAAGGACTTTTGAGCCGCATGAAGCTCGAAAGGATGTTTGAGCCGCATGAAGGGACTTTTGAGCCGTATGAGACTCCCTCTGTTTTGAGCCGCATGGACTTTCCTGTTCTTTTCCATGCTTCTACAGGGTGTACCCACATGATTTCACCATTTTTTAAGGTGAGAGGCACTAATTCTTCACTTTGATCTCTGGCTGGTGGAAGATTCACAATCTTCATTGTCGCCTTCGAAATTGGGACAATCCCATCAAAAACTTACTGTGGAGGAAAAGCTCCAAATTGAAGAGAAATCATATTGGTTGTAACTGTATGCTCATCATTAGTTAAAGCGATGGGTTTAGCATTTATCAACTCTTGAATCTTCTTCTTCAAGACATAGCAAGCCTTAGTAGGATGATTTATATATCTATGATAGATACAATATTTGGGATTATCCGTTAAATCCACCTCATTAGGTCATTTTGGCTCTGGAATATGGAGTTTACCACTCTTCATGAGACATTGGAATATCCCAGGAATATCACTGTCATCGAAAGAGTATTCTTCTTTCGGCTTAGAAGATTCCTGATTACTTGATGTAGATTTGGGTTTCGAAAGGTTCACCACCAGGGTTTCCTTTCCTTTCCCATTGCGATTACCAAAATTGTTACCTGAAGAGGCTTTCTTTCCTTTATCTTCTGAGGCGAAGATCATTCCATGTTCACGAGCCAATCTTTCATTGGTCTCAGCTGAAAATGCTGCTATAATAAACGAGGCCCAATCTGTGAATTTAAAGCCTGTAAAAATAGCGATGGTTGGTCGCAGATTCATTTTGCATGTATCAATCAATGTTGAATCTGGCAAACTAGGAGGCATTTTTAGAGCAGCCTGTCGAAAACATTCAATAAACATCCGAGTATCCTCTTTCTCTTTTTGTTTAAACTCTATTAAGGAAGACATATTCATGTCCATTCCTCCTTCATAGAAACGAGAGAGAAACATTGCTTTGAATTCGTCAAAAGACGTTATGTAATTATCGGGTAGACTACGATACCAATCGTATGCTGTACCCGTCAAACACCCAATGAAGACTCGGATGAGAAGAGCATCATTTTTCTGTAGATGTACAGTCATAATATCAAAGTAATTGATATATTGACTTGGAGAAGCCTTTCCATCAAATAATACCATAGATTGTGGCTTAAATTTGGGAGGAAAGGGTACATCATTCCAGTGGGGAGGATAAGGTTTCTTAATCCCCAACTTCTGCAGCTGATATTTGTGCTTGAGAACTTCAAATTGTGCTCTTAACTCCCGAACTGCTTGAATAGCTTCATTAGTTTAAGGGAGCATGTTTGATTGAATAGTGGTTGGATGTACCGTAACCCCCACCGAAGGTGATACGTCTTATGGAATGAGAGGATCAGGAGATGCGGAGTTTTGATTGATAACAGGCTCTTGACTCAGATTATTCAAAGGTATATCAACCCCTTGCCTATCTTGAGTTTGTGTAGTTGCCTGTACTGGTGTTATCACAGCAGGTTGGACTGTTTGCTGAGTCATTATTATCTGATGCATATTTTGCATCATTGCAAGCATATCCTTTATTGATTGTTCTACCGCAGAAAGACGTTGTTCTGTATGAGAGGTAGACGTCTCTTGTTCTTCACCAACAACATAAGATTCAACTTCTCTTGAATACATAGAGGGATTGGTATAGAGGTAAGAATCAATGCTATCAATTTCTGACTCCAAAGATTGGGTACCCCCAGCCACTGAATCTGAAGAATGCATACTTAAAGGTCGTTGACTTCTCGATCGAGTATGCTGATACACTCCTTCAAAAGTATCAAGGATTCGGTTGAATCGTTGTTGACTTGGAGTCCGAGATGAATTGCGTTTCGTACGTCGTCCTCTATTGATATGAGATGCCATATTGACTGATGCATTGGACAACTCATGTTCTTGATCATCAACTTGTTGCTGAGGTACATTATAACTTAATCGATCAAAAACTGACCGCTTAGTAGCCGAACAACAACATTTGATCACAATTTGGTGGCATTCACAATGATGATTTTCTTGAAAGAATGTCACAGGAGATTTTCTGTTTTTACGCTTTTGTACAAGTAACTCGCGTAAATCAGAAGAATCGAAAGGTAGCATTTTCTTTCTTACATTTGGGACAGAGAAATATTTAGTCCCTTGTGTAAAAAGAAGGTTACTAGCTTTATTGGCAGAAGAAAGTTCTACGCATTTACGCGCTTGAAGTTGTGTGCGTAAATCCTGAGTTAATTTTTATGCACTGAGAACTCCATCAGCATTGCGCGTAATCCTAAGATTAGGCACTTTGCATAAAGCAGCATTAGAGGATTGTTGGCATAAAACAGAAGCTTTGCCAAAAATTTTATTCTCCTTGGATAAACCAAAGGAATTGTCTGCCACGTCACAAACAGGAGATTTGCCTTTACGCGTATAGCGCAAGACATGATTGTCTACCACGTCACAGACGGGAGACTGAATTTTACACACTGGGCACAAAACTGAAGTAGGAACTGCCTCATCACAGACGGGAGCCCCAACAACAGGAGTGGGAAGAATTCTCTTGCCTTCAGAGACAATGGAGAGATCAGAGGGTGCTTTGGACTTAGGGATCCAAACTTTTCGCACCTTTCGTGATTTTTGCACATTGGAGCAGTGAGTACTACCCCTAGTTCGGAGCATTTCTTCGTAAGCAGTCTGGTCGAATTGAACGACCAGAGTCTTCTTCGTCGATCCAATCGACACATCATCGTATTGAGCAATTGCCTTCTCGTCAGAAGAGAAAGTCGTCCCTAGCAGAGTCGCCATTTTGTTTCACTTAACAAAATGCCCTTAAAAGGCTTTTGAAAGAAAACGAGAAAAAATACAAAAGTATAAATATTTTCTGGGAAGTATTGCTATGGAAGTTTGATCTGAGAGCGATCACTTTGTTCCTTGGACCACACGATGATGATAAAGAGAACTGCTTGAAGGAGAACAACCGGAAGAACTGAGTCACCAGAAAGGTATCGACACAATTGGCACTGATGGCACAGTCGAATGCTTTCCTGCTTTGCTTCAATCTGTTCCTGAAAAAAAGTTGAAGAGAAACACTCTGGAAAATCACTTTGCTCTGAAAGTCTCTAGGCTCCAAAATCTTGTATCACTTTCTCAAAAAAGAAGTCTTTATATAGGCTTGTCTTCTGTGCGTAAAAAGCATCAATATTGAGTCTCTACGCAAGCTACTAGGATAACTTTCACCCACGTACAGAAATTAGCCTCTACGCATGTTGACACATGTCCCATAATTCAATAAAATGAGAAGAGCACGTACACACGTTTCTCTAGAAGTGTGGCGTGAAGGCCACGTCAGAGAACCACATTCCTACATAATCAGGACAAACTGTGCATAAAAAATATTGTTTAAACATGTTCGAGCGTAAAATAGCTAAAAGTGAGCTTCCTGCGTAAATTGGTTAAAAATAGCCTTGAGCGTAAAAGGCTCAAATAAACTCTACGCGCGCAAAAAAGAGTAGCTGAAATAGCCTTGAGCGTAAAAGCTCAAATAACTCTTATGCATAAAGAGGAAGCTGTGCCTTAAGCGTAAAACCGCCCATTGGCACGCTAAACAAAAAATCTTTGGCTTCTGTGCATTTACTTTTCCAGAAAATCAATATGTCAGAATAGAATCTTCATGTATTTAATACAACATGGACAGGTCATTCGCGTAGAAAGTAAAACTGTTCTCCGCATAAAGTCTGAATGTAAGGCTTGCGTAGAGTTTTGAGTTTGACCTAGTTTTGACCTTTGCATAAAGTTTTACTTGGATATATCCTTTGCGTAAATATTTCAATCTTCTTGACCTGGTCTTCGAATCTTATTTACGCTTATACACGGTATAATTTGGATGCTGGACTGATAGCTATTGTTGTATGCAAATTCGGCCAACGGTAGATGAACGTCCCAAATTGACCTCAAGTCAATTATACAGAGTTGTAACATGCCTTAGAGAATCTGATTCTTCTGCTCTGTTTGGCCATCGATCTGAGGATGATAAGCTGAGCTAAACTTCAACTTGGCCCCTATTGCTGACTGAAGACTACTCCAAAAATATGATACAAATCGCCCATCTCGATCTGATACGATAGTGGGACCCCGTGCAGTCGAACTATTTCATCAAAATAGATCTGAGCAAGGCGATCGATGCTCCAAATGACTTGATGGCAATAAAATGTGCTGACTTGGTTAGTTGAACGACGATGGCCCAGATGGTATCATTCCCTCGTGGCATCTTCGGTAGGCCAACAATAAAATCCATAGTGACACGCTCTTACTTCCATTCTGGAATGGCAAGGCTCTGCATCTCCCTACCCGGTCTCTGCTGCTCAGTTTTAACCTGCTGACATGCCATGCATTACGACACCAAGAGTGCCACATCTCTCTTCATGTCATGCCACCAAAAGACAATGGGGAGGTCCTTATACATCTTGATGCTGGCAGGATTCAAGGAATGTTTTGCATAATATGCTTCCGACATTATCTCATTTTTGAGTTATGAATCATCCGGGGCACATAGCCGACCCTTCACTCACAATGCTCCCGGCTCGTCTTCCATAAAGTCGGACGCCTTCCCGATTGATAACAGCTTCTACACCCTCTCCAAGTATGGACCATCTTTCTAAACAGGCTTGATCTTTTCCAATAAGCTCGGCTCTAGCCACAGTTGCGCCAGTTACGCGCCCACGATTTGACCCCGGAGTTCTATGCCTATTTCCTCCAAGTCGCGCAACAGTCTATGGTTGATGGATAGTAAATATAAGCCCCATTTAAATTAATTATTATTTATTTAATTACCATTTTAAACTAGACACATGTTTCCTATATATATATATATATATAAATATATGTATTGCAAAAAAGGGGCTTCTTTGCAAAAGAAGATTGTACAGGGACCTTATTGTTATTTTCGAATTTAAAACTTCCTTAAGATAAAACCTATATTCCTGATTCAAGTCGAACACTAAGATATTGTTCTCCAGCATAATTAGATAAGCCTAGGATCAATTCAAATAATTTAAATCTCCCTAAGCTTCCTTCGATCCCATCCATATCACCTGTATATATATACATGATGATTTTATTGCATTTCCCCTTGCAAACCCTAATAACCCCCTCTCGATCACATCTCAAGAGCAGAATAACCAAGGAGGACTGAGGAACCATCCGATCCTTGCTACTGCATCACAGGTATTCCTATATCCCAATTGGTCCATCTGGGTGCTTCTAATATTCGAAACAATGTCTAAGAGAATTTGGGTTTTGATATCTGGTAAAGAACTAGGAGGGGATAGGAGTATCTGTTCATAGACTCTTAGGTGTTTGTGCAGTCGAGTAAGTGTAATTCAGGGGTACAGTTGATGTACCCAGTCTAAGAACAATAGGTAAGGAGTTCTACTGCAGTATATTAGACAACCTATGATATGGGGATACTTTGTTGAAACTTGGAAGAGATCTCAGGCTGAACTTAACACCAGAGATCATCTCTAGGAGCCTGAGCCTTCTTATAGACATCCTGTCAGGCTTGGTTGCCTTCTAGGCTTTGACAGAAAATCAATAGCTTGTATGTTCATCACCACAGTTGGAAAAACCAATGGGTATGCCCCATTACACCCCTGGGATGGTATGGGTCTACCAACTGTTTCAGCCACTACAGTGAGTATAGAGCCATGCCCCTAGAAACCTAAGAATAGAGCCACATTGTATCATATCAATAGACACAGGCAGAGACTGTCCCTGATGGCATTATTCGAATTTCTATGTATACTGCTCACTGAATCCTGCTACCTAGTGCATAGGCCAAACTTGGCCATGTTTATACCTGTCCTATTGTCCTATATCAATACTGGGACAAGGGATATCAAAATGGTCCAAGCCTGGTGACTACATTGAGAAAGGCCCTGCAGATTGATAGGTAGGGTAGAGAGAGAAGGATATCCCCAAATTTCGGGGATATTACCAATTATCAGTAAGATTGGGAGTCAAATCAGCCATTGGGTTGATTGGTAAAGCCTTAAACAAGCTCTATACCCAACCAACCTGTTCCCGTGTACAACAGGCAACATATGACCTATGGGCTGGAACCTACCTAGGCTAGGTATCAGCAGGTTGCTCTAAAGAAGAGAAGGCCTAATGAAAAGATGAGAAATATGGCATGGGGGTAGATTCTACATCAGGAAGCATGGGCTATTGATTACCCAGTAGAAAAAAGTGCAGGGTAGTCATAGAAACCTGCAGTGCTTGAGGAACTCATATCTTGTGCAGGTATGGATTGGTAATAGACAAGAGACACTTTGGATAGCCATTCACACAACTCGATTGACCCAAACAAGTGTAGCAGGCCTGTTACTTGTAGGATGTGTATAAACTTATTGCTACTATACCTGGGAAACAACCAGTGACAGCCTAGTAAATGTCAGGGCATCACAGGTCCTTAGGATATTGGTGAATACTGAAGAGCTAAAGTACCAGGGTGACAGAAAGGACTGACAGGTTTGAAATTGACTAATGAGGGCCTAAAGCACTTACTTGGTATCAGGTTTGACCCTACAAATTCTTCTGTAGACTAGCAGAGGGTTGGGTAGTGAACTCTGTATGCAAATAACCTATGTGAGTAAGGGAACCCTCTTTATTTAATGCAACAGAGTTTTCCTTAAATGGAACCATGTATTCACTTACCTGTTACCCTTGAATACTTCATATGTACTCTTTGTACCACTTGGGTACCAACAGATGGGGACACCCTTGTTTTCTGTAAACTGTTCAAGAGAGAATTAAGGCTCACATATAAGGGGGGTTCGAGTATCCTTGCACTTATAGGCAGTACACCTAAGAGCCATTTATCTCATGTACATGACTTGAGTATAGATAAATCCAGAAAATCCTATTGTATGTTAGGGCTGAATTACAGGGCACTACTAAGGACAGGTTGACAGACAGGATATGTCTAATAGAATTAAATGATAATTCACTCTTTGTGTTTAGTGTTAGCAGGTGGCATTAGCATTACCATATAGGGTTAAATGATCCTGACACACTGTCTAGAGATATACCAGAATACTGAGTCTATATAGTCATGTGCAGGGGATGACTTCACTTGTGGGTTCATAGAGTATCAGGAAAGGAAAATGAAAGGGCTAACCTAAGACACTAAATCAAGTGTGAATGTTAGAGAGGCATGTGGGCAGGTGAATATAGGGCAGCCTATCAGACATGGGGAGTAATGGTGTTAAGTAATTAGTAAAAGCAACTTAGTTAATTTGAGTTTCAATACCATCTAATTAGATAGTGTAGACTTGATCTCTTTTCATCTTTAACACTGTAATTCATTAAATAGGTTCTTTGGATCACGATTTGGACTCTGACCAGTGCCAGCAGCCCGGGACGCCAGGCAAGTACAGTTTATTATCTGTTTTTAGTATTGATTCTTACTATACATCATTGTTAGTCGATAGATATGTGATTTCAGTCTTTATGTTAATTTTGTTC
Source organism: Iris pallida (assembly GCA_029216955.1). Lineage (NCBI taxonomy): Eukaryota > Viridiplantae > Streptophyta > Magnoliopsida > Asparagales > Iridaceae > Iris > Iris pallida. The sequence goes on along the minus strand of JANAVB010033120.1, from coordinate 12,789 downwards.
TTTGTGGTGTCGGGGGAAGTGAAGTACCAACGATGTGTGATCTGACCTTATACCGTGTAGACCGTGTAGACCGTGATTATCATTACATTTATACTGTGTAGATAGTGTTTCTTTATTGCAGTATACCGTGTAGACTGTGTAACTTTATACCGTGTAGATAGTATATGTAGATAGTGTAGACCGTGTCGCATAATTGTCCCGAGACCGGTCACATATCAAAGGTACTTCAGTCGGTCAGTGGGTGAGTATTTTATTGTATTTTATTTTCTGTTTAGTTTTATTCTGTCTTTCTTCATTTATTTTATAAATCAAATGTCTAAAGGCTAACCTCTGTTATATAGTCATTTTTATATATTGGGACTGCATTCAGTGAATTGTACTCGTTCTATCCTGACTGGGTAAACAAACAAATTTTAGGTGATGGCGATGAGATTGTGTGTCCTGACCAGTATGGCCCGTACTTGGAAGATGTATTAGAGACGAACTTTGCTTATCAGGAGGAGTATGCAGCATCTGATTCTGCTGTGCTTTCTTAGTTATTTTAGTTAGTTTTGAGACTTTGTACTGGATATTTGAGTTTACTTTTGGAGACATGTAGTTGAGAATATTTTGACTTTAGACTTCATACATTTTCTATTGTGAGACGGTTCTATTTATCTATTAGATTCTGAGTTGAGATATAGAATTGCTATATTTTTCTTGTGGTATATCTTTATTGCGTTGTTGTTCATCAAATTGTTACAGCGTTCTACCGTCGACTCTGCGGCGTAGGCTGGGCGTATACACGGTTCATGCCCAAATATTGGGTGAGGGTCGTGACAAGTTTTTATGGTGGCCCATGCAGGTCAACGTTTAGCAAGGACTGCGAAACCATGGTAGTACTTAGGTTAGTCGTACTACTGCGGGCCTGTGATTAGGACTAGAAATAGGGACCTAAGGACTGTCTCCGTGAGTTGAAATTGCGTCATTGACTTCTATATTCGATTTTAAGCACCTTTATGCATCATGTTTGAATCTTTCTATCGTCTAATGATTTTCTTTGTTTTCAGCCAATGGATTCGCAGGACAGGAACAACGCTGCACTGAACTCTCCACCAGCAGTTGGCAGGTTTTTCACCTATGGGACCCCACCAATGCAAGGAGGCCAGCTTACTCACCAGAACGATCCAGGCCAGCCGCAGTACTTGAGATTTTGCAGGGATAACATTCCACCGCCACCGCAGTTTCCTCTGCAGACACCAGTACCAGCATCCATCCCTCCTCCAGCACCTGCTCCACCTACCATGCACGCGACACCAGCAGTTTATCCACCACCTACGATGCATCCAGCACCAGCCATGTATCCAGCTCCGATGATGCAGCAGGCACCCTACATGTACCAAGCACCTACCATGCACCCAGTGCCAGCGATGTACCCGGCACCTGCTCTGCCCCCGCCACCGGCACTGGACAATATTACACTCCTCGGTATTTTCCAACAGCAGGCTAATATCTTTTGCGATACCTTGCGAGAGGCCCTTCAGCAAAGGGAGGCCTACCAACAGCGCCCTGGGACATCTAAGAACTTCATGGACCTCCGACCCAGAGAGTTCCATGGGACCGAGGGTATTATCTACACTGATGAGTGGTTGGAAAATGTGGAGCGGTACCTGAAGATGGCTCGTATCGCAGAAGTTCTAAAGGTGGAGTTAGCTAGTGGACAACTCTTCGACATCGCACGGACGTGGTACCAAGGCGAGCCATGATTTGCTGCTCCAAACGTGACTTGAGAAGAATTCAAGCGGCTATTCAAAAAGTTCTACCTCGACGTAGCACGAGAGGCATTGGTGCCAGTTCGAGCACTTGGAGCAGGGAAATCTTACCGTTGACGAGTACACTACGGAGTTTTCACGCCTTAGCCGTTTCGCGAAGAGTTTGGTTAACACCCAGAGAGCAAGGCCAGAAGATTCAGAAAGGGATTATCGTACGAGATTCATTTAGCTATCGCCATCAGTCAAGCCACTACATACGAGGAGATACTAGAGGTCACCCAAGCTATAGAAGAAGAACTGAGTTACAGGCCGAAGAGGAGTCGAGACACTTTTGGCGGAGGCAGCCATCAACCAACTCAGGAGAAGCGTCCTCAAGTGCAGCCAAGGACCTTCCAGCACCAGCAACCCTTCCAGCCCACTAGTAGAGCCCCAGCACATCAGCAGCATCGAGGCCCAGCCAGAGCTCAGACACAGCTACCACAGAGGCAGTTCCAGTAGGACCCACATTGCACATTTGGTGGGAAGACCGAACACATCTGGGACGATTGCAGAACGAGACTTGGATCGTGTTTATACTACGGATCACCTTCACATCAGCTGAAGGAGTGCGCATTGGCTCTCGACCAAGCAGGACGCAAGGCAGTTTTCACACAGAGAGGACCAGCTAGACCACCATCCGCTACACAGCCGCGAGGTCCACCACTACCCACTCAGCAGCAGCCGTTCGCTCAGTACCAGCCGAGAGGAGCACCCCAGCAGGGCCGAGCTTTTGCCATGGCTATTGAGGAGCCTGAGCCAACACCAGATGTGATAGCAGGTTCCATACTTCTCGATTCTTTCTCCACTATAGCTTTGTTTGATTCCGGTGCATCCTATAGTTTTATCTCTGTAGCTTTTGTATTCAAATATAGTATAGCATCTGTACCCTTGGGTTGCAGTTGCAAAATTATGATAGGCGGAGGCATTATCCTAGTCAAGGATATTTGTATGAGGCGGCGCATCACCTTGGGAGGTAGGGAGTTGCGCGCCAACTTACTTGTAATGCCACTACCGAGTTTTGACATCGTCCTCGGTATGGATTGGTTGAGTAAGAATTTTGCCAGTATAGACTGCCACCGAGGATGTGTAGTATTTAGTCCTCCCGGGGAGTCGGCATTCGAATTCGCCCGAGGGGCGGTAGAGCAACAGAGTGAAGGTTTTTGCGGGGCTATAATTCAGGAGGGGGAGGCACCGTATCCCATCATCACGGAATTCATGGATGACTTTCCAGAAGACCTACTAGGATTGCCGCCAGACCGAGACATCGAGTTTTCTTTGATCTGGTGCCAGGCGCAGTACCAACGGCACAACCAGTGTACTATATCAACAATAAGGAGGCTGAAGAATTGAAGAAGCAGATCGATGAACTACTAGAGAAGGGGTTCATCAGAGAGAGTTTGTCACCATGGGGATCCCCTATCCTCTTTGTGCAAAAAAAAGATGGTACGGTGCGAATGTGCATCGACTACCGAACCTTGAATAACCATACTATCAAGAATAAGTATCCGCTGCCGAGGATAGACGATCTCTTCGATCAATTGAGCAGCATGCGGGTATTCTCAAAGATAGATTTGAGGTCGGGCTACCATCAGCTGAAGGTAAAGAAAGAAGATATACCGAAGACTGCCTTCCGGACCAAGTACGGGCAATACGAGTTCATGGTGATGCCGTTCGGGTTGACTAATGCCCCGACAGTCTTTATGAACTTGATGAACAAGGTATTCCATCCATACCTTGACAAGTTCGTAGTGGTGTTTATCGATGACATACTCATTTATTTGAAAACATCGAAAGAGCACGAGGAGCATCTGAGGATCGTGCTAGAGACCCTCAGGAAGGAGAAGCTCTATGAAAAACTCTCGAAATGTGAGTTTTTCTTGGACAAGGTAGAGTACCTCGGTCATGTGGTGACTGGCGACGGTATATCCATCGATCCGAAGAAGGTTACAGCTGTGGAAGCTTGGACTACTCCGATTACAGTGGCAGAGATACGAAGCTTCTTTGGGTTAGCAGGGTATTATCGAAAGTTCATGCAGGACTTCGCTCGGATTGCCGTGCCACTCACTAGGCTAATTCGGAAGGATGTAGAGTTCATGTGGACGGAGGACTGCCGGCTGCGTTCGATGAATTGAAGAAGAGACTGACGACAGCCCCTATCTTAGCCTTGCCTTCAGGATCGGGAGGTTTCACCATTTATAGTGATGCCTCGGGCAAAGGACTGGGTTGTGTCCTAGAGCAGAACAAGAGAGTGATAGCCTATGCATCTCGACAGTTGAGACCGCATGAGAAGAACTATCCCACTCACGACCTAGAGTTGGCAGCCATGATCTTCGCTTTGAAGCTGTGAAGACATTATTTGTATGGAGAGCGAGTGGAAATCTTCACTGACCACAAAAGCTTGAAGTACATCTTCACACAAATAGAGTTGAACATGAGGCAGCACAGGTGGCTTGAGCTGATGAGTGACTATGATATTTCTCTACAGTATCATCCGGGAAAGGCCAACGTTGTTGTGGATGCTTTGAGCAGGTATCCCGTAGCAATGTGCTTGACCCGAGATCGTCACATATTAGCGGACTTCGAGAGTTTGGGCATCGAGATCGTCATTCCAGGGGCCGGGATGCAGATGATGGGCACTGATTCAGTCAGGATTGATGGACAGGATCTGGGAGACACAACACTAGGATGAGCAGGTAAAGACCATCATAGCATAAGCACGAGCTGGCTTGCTAGATGATTTCACTATTACAGAGAATGGTTCGTTGAGGCACGGGACGAGACTTTATGTACCTCGTAGGGAGCTTAGAGAAGAAGTTATGCAGGAGGCACACCGTTCTCATTATTCTCTACATTCGGGAGCCAATAAGATGTACAAGGATCTGAGAAACCACGTGTGGTGGTATGGTATGAAACGGGAAGTGGCCCATTTCGTTTTAGGTGTCTCGTTTGTCAGCAGGTCAAATCCGAGAGGCAGAGACCAGGGGGATTATTGCAGCCGCTACCGATACCAGAGTGGAAGTGGGAACACATCACTATGGATTTTGTTTCTGGCCTTCCACGGTCATCAGGCGGAAAGGATGCGATTTGGGTCATCGTTGACCGGTTAACAAAATCGGCCCACTTTATACCATTTAAGGTGGGATTATCTACAGAGAAGTTGGCGAAGCTTTATGTGAAGCAGATAGTCCGGTTGCATGGGGTTCCAGAGAGCATCGTGTCAGACCGCGATAGCAGGTTCACTTCTTATTTTTGGAGGAGCCTATAGGCTAGTTTGGGCCCAACACTCAAGTTCAGCACCGCCTATCATTCGCAGACGGATGGACAGTCAGAGCGGACCATTCAGACGCTCGAGGATATGCTGCGGACTTGCATGCTAGACTTTGGCGGCTTATGGGAGGACCACCTTCATTTCGTGGAGTTCTTCTATAACAACAGCTACCAAGCTAGTATCGAGATGTCCCCTTTCGAGGCATTGTATGGTCGGAGATGTCGTACCCCGCTGTCTTGGGACGATGTGGGGAAGCGTGCACTGTTGGGACCGGAGATGGTAGTAGATGCTGCGATAAAAGTCAAGATGATTAGAGAGCGACTTCGCGTGGCTCAGGACAGGCAGAAGCACTGGGCCGACTGTCACCGTAGACCGTTGGAGTTTGAGGTAAGGAATCCCCTCAGTATAAATTATGTGTTAAAATATAGAATATTTGTAACAATTGTACATTATAGGTTGGCAACTTGGTGTTTTTGAAAATTTCTCCAACACGTGGCACTATACGTTTCGGTAAAGGCGGTAAACTCAGTCCACGATTCATTGGGCCATTCGGGATCCTTGAGAAAATCGGTGTTGTAGTATACCGATTAGCCTTACCGCCTACACTGGAGGGAGTGCACAACATGTTCCACGTATCCCAGCTACGACGATACGTGGCGGACCCCAGTCTTGTCTTGGACCATTCGGAGATCGAGGTGGGACCGAGTCTCAGTTATCAGGAGCAGCCCGTGGAGATTTTGGACCGCAGAGAGAAGGTGCTGAGGAATCAAGTGATTCCCTTGGTTCGTGTCACGTGGAGACACCATTCCCCGGGCGAGTCCACATGGGAGAGAGAAGACGAGATGCGCGAGCGTTACCCAATCTTTTTGAGCTCTGAGGTACGATTCTACCTTATACTTTAGTTTTTTAGGACGAAATTAATCTAAGCGGGGTAGACTTGTAAGCCCTATTTAAATTTATTATTATTTATTAATAATTATTTATTTAATTACCATTTTAAACTAGACACCTGTTTTTTATACACATATATGTAAATATATGTATTACAAAAAGGGGCTTCTTTGCAAAAGAAGATTGTACAGGGACCTTATTGTTATTTTTGAATTTAAAACTTCCTCAGGATAAAACCCATATTCCTGATTCAAGTCGAACACTGAGATATTGTTCTTCAGCATTATTAGATAAGCCTAGGATCAATTTAAATAATTTGAATCTCCCTAAGCTTCCTTCGATCCCATCCATATCATCTGTATATATATACAGGATGATTCTATTGCGTTTTCTCCTTAAAAACGCTAATAACCCCCTATCGATCACATCTCAAGAGCAGAACAACCAAGGAGGACTGAGGAACCATCCGATCCTTGCTACTGCATCACAGGTATTCCCATATCCCCATTGGTCCATCTGGGTGCTTCTAATGTTCGAAACAATGTATAAGAGAATTTGGGTTTTGATATCTGGTAAAGAACTATGAGGGGATAGGAGTATCTGTTCATAGACTCCTGGGTGTTTGTGCAGTCGAGTAAGTATAATTCAGGGGTACAGCTGATGTACCCAGTCCAAGAACAATAGGTAAGGAGTCCTACTGCAGTATATTAGACAACCTATGATATCAGGATACTCTGTTGAGACTTGGAAGAGATCTCAGGCTGAACTTAACACCAGAGATCATCTCTAGGAGCCTGAGCCTTCTCATAGACATCCTGTCAGGCTTGGTTGCCTTCTAGGCTTTAATAAGAAATCAATAGCTTGTATGTTCATCACCACAGTTGGAAAAACCAATGTGTATTCCCCATTACACCCCTGTGATGGTTGGGTCTACCAACATTTTTAGCCACTACAGTGAGTATGGAGCCATGCCCCTAGAAACCTAGGAATAGAGCCACATTGTATCAGATCAATAGACACAGTCAGAGACTGTCCCTGATGCCATTATTCAAATTTCCATGTATACTGCTCACTGAATCCTGCTACCTAGTACATAGGCCAAACTTGGCCATGTTTATACCTGTCCTATTGTCCTGTGTCAATAATGGGACATGGGACATCAAAACAGTCCAAGCCTGGTGACTGTATTGAGAAAGGCCCTACAGATTGATAGGTAGGGTAGAGAGAGAAGGATATCCCCAAATTTTTGGGATATTACTAATTATCAGTAAGCTAGGGATCAAATCAGCTATTGGATTGATTGGTAAAGCCTTAAACAAGCTCTATACCCAACCAACATGTTCTCGTGTACAACAGGCAACATATCACCTATGAGCTGGAACCTACCTAGGCTAGGTATCAGCAGGTTGCTCTAAAGGAGAGAAGGCCTAATGGGAAGATGAGAAATATGGCATGGGGGGTAGATTCTACATCAGGAAGCATGGGCTATTAATTACCCAGTGGTGAAAAGTGCATGGAAGCCATAAAAACCTGCAGTGCTTAAGGAACTCATGTCCTAAGCAGGTATGGATGGGTAATAGATAAGAGACACTTTGGATAGCCATTCACACAACTCAATTGACCCAAACAAGTGTAGCAGGCCTGTTACTTGTAGGCTGTGTATAAACTTATTGCTACTGTCCATGGGAAACAACCAGTTACAGCCTAGTGAATGTCAGGGCATCACAGGTCCTTAGGATATTGGTGAATACTGAAGAACTAAAGTACCAGGGTGACAGGAAGGACTGACAGGTTTGAACTAGACTAATGAGGGCCTAAGGCACTTACTTGGTATCAGGTTCGACCCTACAAATTCTTCTGTAGACTAGCAGAGGGTTGGGTAGTGAACTCTGTATGCAAATAACCTATGTGAGTAAGGGAACCCTCTTTATTTAATGCAACAGAGTTTCCTTTAAATGGAACCATGTATGCACTTACCTGTTACCCTTGAATACTTCATATGTACTCTTTGTACCACTTGGGTACCAACAGATGGGGACACCCTTGTTTCCTGTAGACTGTTCAAGAGAGAATTAAGGCTCACATATAAGGGGGGTTCGAGTATCCTTGCACATATAGGCAGTACACCTAAGAGCCATTTATCTCATGTACAGGACTTAAGTATAGATAAATCCAGGAAATCCTATTGTATGATAGGGCTGAATTGCAGGGCACTACTAAGGACAGGTTGACAGGCAGGATATGTCTAATAGAATTAAATGATAATTTACTCTTTGTGTATAGTATTAGCAGGTGGCAGGAGAAGAAGATAAATGTTTCCAGCCCGGCGATCTCTACTAGCGCGGCTAGGAAACTCACGTCCAAGCGGCTGTCCACAACCACCACTGGAGGAGTTTATCAGGGCACCCGCTCCAAGACAAAATCTTCAACACTTGGAGATTCGTCATCTACATCTCTGGGGGTAGCCGAAGCTGGGGGTAGCACCCCTCCAAACGTCCACAACAATCCGGTGTTCCAAGAAGATGCACCAGGGAAAATAATTCTCCCCACAGATGCAGTGGATCCGGACGTCCCTGAGGACGTCCACGGGTCCCAAGACGAGGCAACCTCCTATGTAGGGGGTATCACTTCCTCTGAGTCCGAACCAGCGGAGAACATCCCTACATACGCCAACGATTTCTCGGTACAAGGGTATGATTCAGAGGGCACGTCCTCCACCGTTTCTTCCATCTCTCCTCATGTGAGGATAGTGTTAATGACGAAAAACGATCAAGACGGTCCCAGTGATCGCCAATGCATAGACACTCTGGAGGCCATACTTCATACCTTGGTCAAGTCTGTGGACGAGATCAAAGCGGCCCTACCGGCTCTACAAGGAAGGACGCTTGGCCAAATAAGCTTGGGTCCCGCGGTCAATACGAACTCAAACTCAACTGCGCCAAACCCGGGCAACGATCCTCCTACAATGTCGGCTCCCACTGCTGCAGACGAGGCCAGGAAGGCAAAACGATAGGTCCAGGAGCTCCGGGCCATGTTTCACACCCGAGAAACCTCCCAAGACCTCAGGATACGACAACCGTATCCTGCTGCATAGAGAGATGTCCCCTTCCCACCAAGATATAAGCCATTTAACATCAATTCATATGATGGGAAGACATCTGCGAGCCGGTACATCACCTACTTTAAAGTCACAACCGACCATCTGCCTTACGACGACGCTATCCTCAAGCGGCTGTTCATCGGGGCATTGGTGGGGGTAGCATTGATTAGTACCGGAATCTGCCGAACAACAGCATCTATTTCTTTGCCGGCTTCAAAAACATGTTCCTTGAAAGGTTCTACGAGGTAGGACAAGATGTGACAATGTCTACCCTCATGGACGTTATTCAAGATGAGAAGGAGCTAACCAGGAACTACATTTAGCAGTTTTGCCAAACCGCGATAAAATTGCCCTCTGGCAATCTAGATTCTTCCTTGATTGAAATCTACCAAAAGAGGTTGCTTCCCACAATCAGCCTCTGGATGGGCGAAAGTCAGTTCAAGGACTGGAAGACTTTTATCATCAGCGCCACTAGCGCATAAGACAAGTTAAAAAAGCTCGCCAATTGGGATTGCACATCTTGAAAGGAGAGGATAAGGGCAAACGCCCTAACGCTAACAACAACAACGGTGGTAATTCCTCCAACAACCGAGACAACAAGGGCAAACAGGCTATGGTGGCCGACACAGCCCCGAAGATCGAACCGAAGCCGGCAGAGAAGCAGCGGCCGCAGATGACTTACTCCTTCGAAGACAGCCATGTCAAGCCCATCCTTGACATGCTCATACAAGGAGACAGGATTCAGCTCCCTCCACCGAGACGTGAGCCTCGGCCCACAGAGATGGAAAGCCCAAAGTACTGCCACTACCACCGTTACGTCCATTATGCTACTCAAGACTGCTTCCAATTAAAGCAGTACATCCAGAATCTGATCGACTCTAAGGCTCTGGCCATTGACTTCGAGGAGGTAACTGTGGCAGCCAACATGGTGTCTGTCCAATTCGACGGCTTCCCTCCGACGAGGACCCAAGACGGTGTAGTACCCGTCCCCCAGGCAAAATAGAGGTCGCTAATCATTTACCTCCCCGAGACCAGGCTGCTGGACTGGTACCCCTCACCACATCGCGAGGGAAGGTCATATGGGTCCACCAGGACTTAGTGTCTGAAGTAACCCAGCCAGCATCACCCTCTACTGACAAGAATAAGGATGGGAAAGTCAAGTCCTGCCGCACAATCTCGGCTGACATCGAAGAAGCGATGGCTGTCGTTACCCGATCCGGTGCACAAACTCAAACCCTACCAGGTAACTCGGCTGAAGATCATCAGCCGACGGCTGCTGATGCTCCAGGACCTTCTCAACCTCCGACGACCGACAAGCCTAGGCCGAAGGAGACTCGCTTGACAAGCCACTTCGAAAAGAGGCGCCTCATGGGCTAGAGAGGCCCTACAACTTTGACATCTTGGCACAATTGGCCAACATACCACCCAAGTTGTCATTATACGAGCTCTTGAGGCTCTCCAAGGATGTTCGCGTCGCCCTGAGTGACGCACTTCAAAATGCTGATGCCTATCTGGCTTAAGTCAAGCTCACAGGGGAGAGCTCGCCAGCTGATACCCAAGACAGTACTTATACCGACGTAATGCCCAATATCGTGTTCACTCCGCAGGACATGCTTATCAAGACCAACTTGCACGATCGCCCTCTGTATTACACTGGATACGTCGGCGACGTCAAGGTGGATCGGATGCACATTGATCCTGACTCTTCGATAAGCATTATTCCGAAGAGCTTGCTTCATCATCTGCGCATCCCTATGCATCGGCTGACTCCTACAAGCACCGCCATCAGCGGCTTTCAATTCCGGGAGAAGCTATCCCATCGGGAAGATTCGCCTCAAATGCTAAATCGACGACCTTTCAGTCGAAAGTAACATACTATGTCATCGACGCAGACACCTCCTACAACATTCTCCTGGGGCATCCGTAGATACACGATTACATGATCGTGCCCTCCATGTTGCACCAGTGCTTCAAGTACGTCGACAAGCACGGCTTCGTCAAAACAAAATTTGCTGACATCGATCCCTTCAAAGGGGTCGAATCCTACTATTCGGATTCCTGCTTGTACGAGAACTCGAAGAGGCACCTAATCAAGGAGGATGCTCAAGAGCTGACAGAGGCAACTGCGGGGCGGAGGACCCTTGAGAATCTATCTCAAACCCCGTGAACCAGGAAAGGACGGGCACCTCTCACAGCCACTCTACGTAGAGAAACAACGAGTCTCCCGGTGCTCACTGCATTAAAAGGAGCAGATGCTAATCCGACTGCCAAGTTCTGGCCAAGTGCCGAGACCCACTACGGTGCTGCTACTGACAATCAGGCTGCCGAGAGCTGGCCAGCAACAAATCGAGGAGCTCAATCCCTCTGTCAAGCCGATGATAATTCATCTTTCCAGAATGAGTCGACAGCCCGAGCACTATGCCGGGGATACTAGCGAGCCAACAACTCCCCGCCCAGTACCGAACACCAAACTGGGGGTCGCTAGTGCACCAACAACTCCATGTTCTGTTCTACCAGTGGAAGCCCCTGATGATTAAGCTGCCCAGGTCGTCCTCCCAGTCTTCATTAACACAAGGGGGTGGCCGAAAAGAAGAGTTAGAGCTGGCCAAGTATGTGGCTGCTCACACTGATGTTCCGTCCGCAGATGATGTAATTCTACCAAAAAAATATACCTTTCTTCATCAATAAAGGGCTATCTTTGAACTACCTCGAGCTTAATAAGCTTTGTACAATGTATGTTATGGAACCGGTATAGGCACCCACCTACACACACAAGTGACAAATGTCTACACCACAACCAACTTACTCCCGTGGAAGACGCTTGCTTCATAATCGAAGGAAGAGGATTATCCAATCATCTTCGGGAAAGAAGAATGATCCATAGCCCTTCGGGATAGAAGAAATTGATCTCAAACCCGACACCGGGGAGACTGCCCCACTATATAGCTCCCGATCCAAATACCTCATACAAAAACAGGGGTATGACCTGGAGACTCACCTGGCTTGAATTACGGTACTGGTCGGTGGTTCCCCTTACAGTTGCTAGTCCCGGCTGGGAAACCACGAGATTATTATAACAAGACCAGATGTGGGCTAGGTTATGTTACACCTGCAACAACTCCTGAAAGCTCAGATGAGGAATGTGACTGGCAGTTACATTCAATGGATCACCAACTTCTAATTCGGATGTCAGCATTGGAGAAGTATTCAGGCAAGCTCTGTCTGTCAATATGGCATTTACTGATGCCTACGAAGAAGATGAAGATGTACCCGAACTTCTCGAGTTGGAACCTTGGGTCCAACACTAGATGCACAATGGAAGAAAATGCTTCGAACTTTGTGAACCTCCCACTGAAGATGAGGTTATGCAAGTTGACCTCGGTGATGAGTCCTCTCCAAAGCCAATCTTCGTCAGCAAAAGTCTGACAGACGAAAGAGCGGAAGGCGGTTTGCAACTCGTCAGAGAGTACATTGACGTGTTCGCTTAGAGCTATGAAGACATGCTAGGGCTAAACCCCGAGGTTGCATCTCATAAACTTAACATTTATCCAGACGCAAAGCCGGGTCAAGAAACAGCAACGACGGTTCCATCTGGACATCATGAATTCTATTGAAGCTTGAGGTCAACAAACTGATAGCAAGCGGCTTCATCCGGAAGGAGAAACATCCAGACTGGGTCGCTAACATAGTACCAGTCCTCAAAAGAATGAAAGATTCGAATTTGCATCGATCCGAAATAT
>JANAVB010033119.1:0-11416 GCA_029216955.1 Iris pallida | reverse complement strand
TCAACTACCATTTCAGCTATAACATTCAAATTCAGCTAACTAACATATATCTCAGTTAGGGACATGTGAAATTTCAGTTTAACATTTGAAATCTCAGAATCACATAGTCATTTGATTGAAACTAGGATTTTCGTATGCACCCAGGTTAACATTATTAAGTAATAAAATCCTAAAAATTTCAGTGAACAATTAAGTGTCAGAATTTAATCAGACATTTGAATATATATAAGTTCAAATTGAGTTCGAAAACCCAACATTAAACCCCATATGAACATCATCATCTTCCCAATTGTGTAAACATGCATCTCTGACATAGGTGTATATTAAACATATCAAAATAACATTAATTTACATTTTAAAAACTCAAGTTAAACTCGGAAAAACCTAGTTTTTTATACAGTATCAGACTTCCTGGAACCCGACACATACAATCCAAAAAAATTTGAATTGAAACCCAAGTAAAAATCCAAATCTAGTGCACACAAACATGTGATACTTTCATACGTGTCAGGGAAAAATGGTTTCATGTCCACATCACTAGACACGAGTGTCAAAATACAAATCGAACAGAACAACAAAACAGGCACTGAAGAGTGTTTCGTGCAGCCATGTCGTGTCCAAATGGATACGACACATAAATCCTCATGTCTCATGGTCAAGCCTACATGTAGTATAGGTCTAGGTGCACGTGTCCAAGTGCCTGAAATATGTCCACGTGAGGTCGTGTCTCAGATTCGAAACCGTATCAGAGACTAACAATTTGTGTGAAGTGTAGGCTAAAACCAGTGCATGGTCGATTCTCTCTAAACACTAGACCAGATGTCCCCAAACTTTGGAGACATGCTGTCAGTGGTTGCCCCCAGGTTCGTATCAAATATTAGGTGTCCAACTGTCCTACAAGTGGAGAACTAAGACTCGAGTAGCAGGGAAGCTGCACACAGCCTCGTGCTGCGATACGTATCCAGATTTGGACACGAAAAAGGACACGAAGTGTGCTCAATCTACATGAAATATAATATACACATATAGATCTGTCAGTCCTTGCAACTAGTTCCACAAAAATCAGAAATAAAATCCTCACAGACATTTCATCAAACACTTGCACACATATCATGATACGTGTCTGATACGGACAACAAAGGGACACGAATCGACACAAAACCAATACCTACGGCTAGGCGACACCTAGGGCTTCCTATCCATATAAAGAAGACAAAATTTGGTGGAGGGAATAGAGATTTACCTATATGTGCAATTTGCAAAAAAAAAGTCTCAAATGGGGGGTGTTCTCCTTGATGGCCAAATGCTCCAAATTGTCTCCAAATCGTAGTTAACCTCCATGAACAGTAAGGAACCTAAAATTAGAACACCATAGAAGAAGTTTGGATGAAAAAGGATTAATATTGAATAAAATATAAAGAAGTTTCAATGGAGGCTAACCTTGTTCTTGAGGAATGAAGAGATGGACAAAAAGAAGAGACAAGTGGTTTGGGAGGGACTTTATAGGCCCATGCCCTAGTGTGGCCGACCAAGAATATTAGGGTTAGGGTTTTTTTGGGATTTAATCTAGGGCTATCATTCCTCCTAGTCAAATCAATGGCCTACAACCTAGGTTTCACACATGACTTAAATGCAACCTAGTTAACTCTAACTATCATGACTAAATCAAAACTAATCAATACTAACCATCACTAACCATGGCTAGCTAAGTCTAGGTATGACTAATCTAGGTTAGGTCAATCTAGGTTAGGTTAAACACAACACAAAACAATTAATTAAATGATATTAAAATCACACCGTCCCATTAATTATATTAAATTCCAAATAAATATATAATAAATTCTATTAATTCAAAAAGACCAAAATACCCTCAAGTTAAAAAATAATGAAGTACCCTAATCACATGGCTAGGCTCTAGGGTAGACAGTCTCTACGGTTTCACTAGCAAAATACCAAAATCACAAGTCATGATATTTAAATAGCTTTAAAAATGATTAAAATTCACTAAAATCATATTATTATTTAAATATCATAATTAATAATTAAAAAACACAAAATTTTAAAATTATCCTTATTTTAGAAATCGTGTGTTATATAATCGGACTCGCATGAGATTGGGACGCAACATATTGTCGAGCTAGATGACCTCGTGATCGAATACATGAATTGGTTAGAAATGGTGATTGAATAGATTCGAATCTGTGTAACGAATGTCTCGATGCGAACTAGGTGATCGTGCTCGATGTTTAAAAATCTGAGTGACGCGAGCATGGGAAGAGAACCCCTTATTATTGACTTTGGTTTGACCCTAGGATTGGGGCCAGTGTTGACATTATTGTTAGAAAACTATGATTCTAATCCTGACGTTGACTTAGCCTTGAGAAATGGCCTAGCGGTTAGGCGAGACGCTCATGTTTTAAGAGTTAGCAACCGAAAGATTGATCTTAAGGATTGGTTTGAATGGATATAGTGAATCAAGAATATGGGAATACCCCTCATGAGATTCGGCTAACATGCATATATTTCAGGGATGCCTGAGTATGTGTACGGCATGACTCGAGTGAGAATGACGAATTCTCTATCATGCGGCTTGGTGAATGCATGTATTTTGGAGACGCCTGGAATGCGTGTCCGATCCAACCAAGTAACACGTTGAATTCAAACGAGACTTGAGGAATAAAAAGTGTCGAGGATTGAGATCGTGTCAAAGGAAAAGATGGATAATAGTACGAGCGTGGCTCGAGACGAAAGAAATGCGTAGGCGGAGTATATACGATAAATTATAGCGTGCTCCGCATGACTGTTATAGTTTCGTGTCTATACTCGATTAAGTCTTGGCCATAAAAATGGTAGGATGGCTTGCCTTCAGGAAAGTCTCGAGGACGAGACTTGTTCTGAGTGGTGTATGATGTAGTGCCCCTTCCCACAAAGTCAATTGGAGAAATCAAAATGCCGACGGCGTTCAGACTTAGCCTTGCAATGGCTACTTGAAGGCTCGCTCGGTCGAGACGACTCCTTGATCAGGTGGAGTAGTTTTGGTGAACTCGCCTCATCTTAGCCTTCACTTAATAACTCGCATATTTTCAACTTGCACAAGTTACGATTGTTAACAAAAGAGACGCATCCACATAGCGAAGAAAATAATCTTGACCCGTCAAAATGTCCTAGAACATGGAAAATGGTCCCACGGTCTACTTAAAAATTGGCTCAGTGTGCTTTCAAATGACACTCGATCCTTTGTCCCATGACTTGGAAGAAGAAAGTTGGCCTAAGTTGCTAAGTTGCCCTGACACACGAATGAGCCTAAGTCATAGGCGTCGCCTGCGTGAATGCTTGAAAATGTATGCACGGTCCCGTCGTCCAAGGCTTGGCATAGCCTTCGTATGTCCCGTAAATTAAGTCGTCTTGCACGGCTGTTGGCTTATGTCTAGGCACCCGAGAACTTGGTCGTTCAAGTCGATCGCGTGTACGGCACTTTCCCTCGATGCAAAGCTTGGTATAGCCTTTGCTCGTGAAGTCGCTGCATAAATAAGTTAGGCAAAGTTATGTCGGTCGGTCTAATCCATTTCTAGTACTGTCCTTCTCTATCTACGGTTGTCAAGTCATGTAGTCCCTTGAGAACAAGACTCGTCGTATAAAGTATATGACTTGAGCGATAGTGTCGCCTAAAGAACAAGGTCTGTCTAAGGTACGGGCCACGATTGATTTATTAAGTTTTGGAAAGTATTTCAATAGTTGTTCTTGAGTTGAGTGAAATGATAGGGCAGAAAAGAAGAATGCTCGCGACTAGGTCGTCGAGACAAGAAAAGAGAATGCTCGCGACTGGGTCGTTGAGGAAAGAAAGAAGATTGCTCGCGACTGGGTCGCTGAGGCAAGGTCTCAGATGTGAGAAGTATTGAACTTAGTCCTGAAAGAGATGGTAACAGTAGAAGTAGATTGACTGTTTGAGACGTCAGTTCCAGTCGAGTCTTGCATGGTCATTGGATAACTTGTACAAGGTGGAGGTCTTCTTGAGTGATCACCGGGGCGCCGGGATCATGTCGGCCCGGAGGAAGCGAGTTGGCTCAAAGAAGGATGCTGGATAACCGCATGAAAGATTAGGCACTTCCGGGGCTAGCTACCCGTGGAAGGGCGAACCAAATCCCCCTGAGCCAAGTCTACTATAGCGCTGGGCGCTAGTGGCTAGTTCATATAGATGAGTCAGCATGAGCGGCGATCCGCGTAAATGCCTTTAGATTTAGTCGAGTATTGAGGGTAGTGTATCAAGGAAGTTGAGTTGAATGTGTGAGTATAGTTGGAACACAAAATGTTGGGCCTAAGATTTGGTTGCAACGTAGGCAACGTGCTTCGGCACGAGATGTGGCATCGAGTCTTATGTTGTCGGCATATAAGTTGCATAGTTTGAATATGAGTTGTCTTGAGTTTAAGTCAGGAAAGGCCGCAAGGTGGTAGCTTGATAAGTCTTGATAAGTTGCGAGACACGACCTCAATCTTGAAGCACGAACAAGTCTAAGCAAGGTCTAGAGGCACGACCAATACGAGTCGTCCCCTTGACGTCGTTGGCACGAGAATTGGTCTAGAGGCACTTGGGTTAAGTGAAAGTCTTGGCACGGCCGAGTTCGCATAAGTTGCTTCTTGGCGAAGTACTGTCTCGAGAATGTTAAAGTTACGAATATAGTATGGCACGATCCTGTCGTCCCGAGTTGAAGTTTGGTCAAGTACCTAGGCGATGAGGTACTTCCTCAATCGAATTACACGTTGGCATGGCACGACCCTGTCATCGCATTGTTAAGTATAGGCCGAGACGTCTTGTTCTAAAATGGGTCCTAAGGCAAGACTAGAAAGACAATTGTAAAAGGACTTGTATTGCACAAAGTAAATAAAACGTGTCAGTTTTATATAGGTGGGCGAGGAGCTCACTCCACTAGTACAGTTGAGTACTGACACCCACACAGTTTTCATGTACAGGCACAGGTAGAAGCTCGTGGCGTGAAGCTCGCTTGGATGCGTCGAGGCACGGAGTTCCTTGGCGAGTCAAAGCGTGCGGCCGCATGGACTCAAGACTTATACAGGACATAATGTACGGACATCGCCTTCCGAAGCTTCCACTGGCTCAAGTATTGTATCGAGAGATGAGCGAGAGAGAAAGAGCAGAGTGACTTGTAAAATGAGAGAAAAGTGAGCACAAGAGACTTATAATCATGGCTTTGCGCCTATTGTAATCTCATTGTTCAATATCAATAAAGAGTTCTTTTGAATAACTTGTGTTTTGCCTTTAAATTTCTGCTGCATGTTTTAATATTTCTGCTTGGGACTTCTGTGTGACGACCCCATCGCCGTCGATGTAATCGGCCATTATGAAACTGTCTTGTACGAGTGCAATCTATGCTCGTGCGGCATCACGCCTTAGCGAGGACGATCGCTCCTACGGGAGCGGGGCGTGACAGTGCCTAAGAGCGACAGATATTTGAGCCTCTGTCATCATCATCCTATCGCCACCATCGTCGCTACCACTATGACTACTCACCGCTGCCACACAGTCATGATAGAGCCTCTGCTGACTTTCTATCCCCAGCTCTGCTGAGCACAAATTGCCATGTCGTCGCATCTGTAGGCCGAGCACCGACTCCAACCGCCATATCTGATCACCCCTGCCTCTATCTTCAGATCTAGAGTTACGTTGTGTCCTAGACTAGATCTATATCTGTGTCACCTACGTCGACCTCCGCCCAGCGGCTGTACCGAAAATATCGAGTTTCGACGAACCTACAATGCCCATAGATCTGTACCTCTTTTCTGTGTTGCCTCGACGAGCCACTCCTACACCGAGTAGCAGCCGACGTGAGCCTCTTTCTCACTGTCGACTATTTCTCCCTCCTTCCTTTCCTTTCCTCTATCTCTCTCACTCTCGATCTCTATCTTCTTGGCTTAGGCCCTATATATTTAGTCCGTTTGATATAATTGATTTGGGATTTGGTTTAAATTATTAATTTTAGTTCATGGACTTAAAAGTCCAATAAAATTATATTTAGATTTTGATAATTTAAAAATGAGCTTCGCCCTACGATTATTTTTAAAATGAGTTTGGAGATCATAATTAATATTATTATTATAATATTTTCTAGCTATTTTGAAATATAGTTTTGACCTAATTAGAGGCTTAAAGCCCTAAAATAATTTTCTAGGTCTTCAAATATTATCTAAAAATATTTTGATTAATAAAATAGAGTTTACAAACATTATAAATAATTTTTAAGATAATGTTATGAATTTATTTATTTACGCAATATCTTTCCAATTATAGTCATGACTAATATAGTCGTTTTCCATCCTTTGATCATGGACTTTCCTTTCGACCTTGATATTCGTATCGAACTGTGATTCTGGATTTCTATATCGTACTGGACTACTTGGACAATTCTGGACTTCATGGAACCTTCTGTGTCGTTATTTGGGACCATCTTGTGGAGCATAGCATCGGTACCTATTCTGTGTCGACACGTTCGTGTCGTACACGTCAATTCCAACTAAACTAAGGCGAATACATTCTCTGATAGTTTTTATTACTTTGATAACTTCTATGATGCAACTTCCCTCATCAGTAATGGGTGGCATAGCCCGTAGCAGAAGTCCCCTTTTGATCCATTTCTTTATTACCCCAGAGGGGCCCAGGTGGGACCGAGAGAAAGAAAGGACGGAGGGCGACCATGCATGGCACTTCTCGACCCAGTCGGTAGTGTTATACTTGATTCATAATACGAGGGTACACAGATTAATATATCTTGGATCTTGTCATGAAATGTTATTTCCTGGGGACCTTGTACATGTCTTGTGCTTCTTGTACATGTATAGACACCAATTTAAAAGTGGACTGGCTCCCTGCTCCATGGATCCTGTGTCGTAACGTGACATGGTTGGATCCACTATATTAGTCAGGAAATGGGGAGGTATTAGTAGATTATGTGATCATACCCAAAATACTTGTGTATCTCACCCTCAACTCACATAGGGTATAGCCTGATATTACTTGTACTTGTACATAGCTTTTCATTTATGACTTGATCCATTACTTGCGCTTGTGCATAACCGGTCATATAGAATAGCCTGATCTTTCCCCAAGCCGATCACATAATAAACTAATGTCTCAAGGCACCGTTTAGTATTACATGCTCTATTCTAGTTATTACCTGCCGATACACTATTCTCATGATTACTTACAGTTTATATTTGCCTATGCCATAATTACCTGTTATTTTCTATTTCTTCATTGTTCAGTATTGTATATCCATCATGTATTTCCATTACTTACTATTTTATAGATTTTTCAATTTAACGAAACTGCTGTTAATTTATGTACTTCGCTACAATACTGACTAGATAACCATATTTTTAGGAGTTGTTATGCCCCACATTCTTGGACTATATGGCGATGCTAGCTGAGACAGATCTCGATGACCGTGAGTTGACCTCTAGAGAGCTCTAAGCCTATATTCTCCATTTAGGTTTATGTTATATTTATCGAAGTTGTCTCCGATACATTCCTGATATGTATAATCATTTATAGATTTGGGTTGGTTTAGTGATATAATTATATTTCTTGTTCATATCTTCCTTAGCATTGTGTGATGAGTACATGTTGGTATTGTGGATTATAAAATGTTGAGATATTTCTGAGGAATAGACAGTCTTCTACCGTCGATACTGTGGCGTAGGATGGACGTGCACTACTACTTGTGCCTGAACATCTGGGTACGGATCGTGATACATTTTTGCCCATGCATGTCCAACTTCGCAAATAATAAGATGTCGTAGTAGTACCTAGGTTTAGTCGTACTGCTGCGAGCCTACAATAGGATAGGATTTATGGATTTAGGAATGTGAAGTGTACTCAATCACATATTAGGATCTTTTGGTAAATTCCAGGGATGACCCCTAAGAATCATACTTCGAACTATGTTGAGCCTATTTTCACTTGCTTATGCTTAAGCTGACTTTTTGAATATATATTCGTTGTCGAACCCAAACCTTGTATTAAGATGAGTTATATGGACTCTAGAAGGAACAAAAGAGTAGAATTGAGCCCATAACCATTTGGGTTGAGAAGGGAAAATGATTAGCCGAATCTTATACATGAAGGTTGAGAATTTTTTAAGTTATATTCAAGAAACTTTGAATCTTGACCAAGATATTACATTAGGCTGAGGGCTCTTGAGATAGGGTTGAGAAACAAACGAAAAGCCATAAAGGAATTCAGAAAAATAAGACAAAAATTGCATAATCAAGTTGAAAATTATTCGCAGATGTGGATTATAATTTTTGAAGATTGAAAGTATAGTATCGTTTGGACTTGTAACAGGGAAAATATTAAAGAGGAGGTTTTATATATTTTTACAATAGTAAGAGCCATTGAGGAAGATGTTCAATTGTCTTTTCTTGCTTGAGTAGCCAAGAAAATGGCACGAGGTACGATTATTCTACAAGGAATGTAATTCTAAAAAAATTATAAGGAATCTTAGAGACAAAAATAGTAGAAGGATATAATAATAAATTTACATGAGTGTCGGTTAAGAATTGGATTAAGGATACTTAGAGGTTACAACTTACTTGGAAAAAATAAGAGAAGCATACAAAATCTGGATCGATTACTGGCATATGGAATTTTAAAGAACGGTTGCAAATATGAGATTCGTAACTTCCACGTGATTACCAACAAATTTATTTTAAATATTATGAACAATGTTGGAGGTTGCTTAAATAGAGTTAAGGACGATTTTGGAACTAAATTTCTATAATCGCATCATTATTCCAATGAAGTTAACATTATTTGATGATAAGAGTGATGGAAAAAAATTGATATTAGAAGACTGACAAATTTAGACGTGAAAATCTAGAAAAATTTATGTGGATACCAATGAGATCAAGAACATTTAAGGATAAAGATTAGGCCAATAGATTCATCAGTAGTTGATAAATAGTGACATAAAGGCATGAAGGGGATATGATGAGTAAGAGTTTCGTTATTAAAGTAAAGTGAACACCCTGGAGGTTGAAAATTCTAAATTTGTTGATTATCGACGTATGCAAGGAAAGACATGAACAACGACTTCATTATGACCAAATGAGCAAAGCAATTCATATCATCATTTTCTTTTTCTCGTCATCTTGTTCTAATTGCATCCATCAATTTGCCACATATTTAATAACATGTTAGCTAAGCCTTGAATCCTTTTGAATCTTATTATCTTCTTACATTTGGCTATGGGAAGTGTCATAATTATTGAGCTCCGAAATAAAAGAATCTGTTATCATGTGGTAATTTAAGTTGGATTATAAGTATCTTGGATATTTGGGGGAAAGGTAAAACCAGAAATGGAAACAAAAATTAAGAGACCGGTAGCATCATTTTGAAGATGATTACATTTAGAGAATTATTTAAGTATGGATTATTTTTAGAAGAAAACTATAATATTTTGGAGTTGTATTTTTAGAACTGATGAGAATATCCAAGGACGATTTGATTTTGAGAGAATTTACATATTTTAAAGTTACAAACTCTTGAGATATTTTGAATTAAGACTAAGATACTGAATTCAGGAATCAAAATATATGGAAAGAGATTATAAATACATGCGGTGAGGATACAAAATTGAACGAAGGATTGATAAGAGAATGACTTAAAGACTGGTACAATATAAATTTTCAATACAAAAAATCATTACCATCAAGTGTGGAACCTTCAAAACTTAAAGAAATGTCGACTTAAGATAAGAGATTGATTTTTGGAGATTAATTTTTTAATACTAGAAGAATAAGATTCTCAATGTAGTGGTGACCTTAAATCTAAGTATAATTCGAGAATTATGTGTTTGAACTATGTAAAAGATTTATGGACATTTTTTAGAACCAATAAAAAGAAAATAAGGTGGTAGAATTGGAACTCTTATGATTGAGTTTGATAATGGATCATGGAAACAAAAATGATAAAATGATTGAGGATTTATAAATAGGGGTATGATCAAGGACTAGTATTGGAATAAGGGCCAGGCATACCCTATAGTAGTTATAGAAGAGTTGATATTCGTGATTGAAGAATTATGATTTTGGTAGTGGTATATCTGGACTTGTAAGATAAAAGCATATTTGAGGTAATGGCGATCAGGTAAACTGGTACTCGAAGCAGAGTGTGATGGTTATCTTGATTTTCCTTCTGTAAATTATATCTTTTGATTTTTCTATCCTAGTAAAGAGATTTGTTTTCCCTACCCATGAATCATTCCTTAAATTTTCAATATTAAGTAATTTTGATCCAATTTGATCATGACCAATTGATTTTGATTATCTTATCGTACCAAAGTTCTTGATTTTTGACTATACTCAAATGATTTTAAACGCTAACCGTGCATGAATTTCAAATCCTATTATTGCTCGTACCTAGAATTTGATCATAATTTAAATCATGTCTAGATTCTGTTTTAGAATAGATTCGCACTCCTCTTGATCATGCCTAGATTTTGTTTTAAATCATGAGTACATTTTAGCACTATACTCAATCTTACTTAAATTTGAACTTTTGACATGCCTAGATGACTTTGCATGACTAGACGACTTTGATTCCAATAATCGTGACTACATGTACTAATTTTATCCCTAAATCGTGCCTAAATTTTTATCTCCGATCACACCCATGTGATCATAACAATATGATTTTGATTATGAACTTGTCGTGCCATAATTAGGATTTTGATCTTGTCTAAATGATTTTTATGTCGTACCTAAATTTTGATTCCATTGTTGCTCGTGCTTATGTTCATTCTTAAACATGCCTAGATTTTAATTTTCATAGCTTTGTCCTAAGATCGTGTCTAATTGATTTTAATCATCCCAAATTCTTAAGCACATATGAACTTTGATTTATTCATGACCAAGTAATTTGATCCTTAGATTTTGATCATGCCAAAATATATGATTATTCCTAATCATGCCAAATCGCATCGTTCCTGTATTTGATCATGCATATACGACTTTGAATCTAATTATTTTATCGAGCCTATATTCTATTAATCATTCTGATCTATCTTGATCATAACCAAACGATTTTGATTCTATTAGTCGTGACTAGTGTCATGCCCCGATCCCGAGAGATCGAAAACTAGCCACTGGACGTGATATCGTAATGTCTAGATTGCACTTATACAAGGCAAAGCTATTATAGTTCGTAGTATTCTTAGAAAATAATGACAGTACGGTAAAACCAAGCAGATAAATTAAAGTTACAATATATGAGGAAATATATCTCTTTATTGAAATGAAATCGATTACATGGATTACACCTAAATACATAGTTTACAACAAATTACAAAGACTTTTGAATACCAACTGGATTTCTTGCCATTTAGGCTTACAACTGAATATACCT
>JANAVB010033118.1:0-24515 GCA_029216955.1 Iris pallida | reverse complement strand
TAATTTTTATCCATTTTTCTTTCTGGTGTTCGGAAAGGCCAAAAAAATTGGAAGCAAAAGTGAATTTCTAGAGTGGGAAAGTGAATCGCTAGGTGGGTGGGGAAAACCACTTTCCCTCCAATTTTTCTTTCACTTGGGAATCAGTTTCCTTCTCGAAACATTTTCTTTGGCATTCAAACATAGGAAACCAAATGTCATATTCCGTGAACCAAACATGACCTAAAGGTCTTCGGTTCCAAGTTCGGGCGAAGCCATTTAATTTATTTTCCAACAGAGGTCTTTTATAATTACCGTTGTTAATGACAGGAAGAATTTGTTTCACTGGTACGTTTGGACATTTGATCTAGTAGTATGATTCTTGCTTTAATCATGCTATTTGGCACCCGTCTGCGTGCACCCGTTGTGCACGCAGACGACGGATGACGACGGAGCGGGGAGGACTCTGACAGAGGAGGAGGAGGAGGAGGAGGAGTCGGCGGCATCGCCGACGTCAAAACAACAAAAGGGGGAGGGCGACGTTGTCGATGGAGTCGACGACGACGGAGCAGGAGAGGAAAAGGCTGCTGCGAAGCACGAGGGGGGGGGGGGGGGGAGAGGGTGGGGTGGCGGCGGCGGTGGCTCCGTCCTCCTCAGCCTTGCGGGTGCACCGACTGTGCACCTGCGGGAGCTAAATATCATTTTCATTCTTGCTTAGGGTGCTAGAGGTTCCAAGTTCAATTCTCGTAATGCAACTATATACAAAATCAAGTGTTAATAAGAAAGAACACGATTTCTATAAAAAAAAAATGAAAATAGGCTCTCTTTTCACTGGGAGTATATATGTTAATAGTCAGCTAATTTAGTTTATAGTAGATTAATTGTTGGTTTATTTCATAAATATAATTGACTTTTGCTTCGAGAATTCGTATTTTGAAGTAAGCATAGTCAGTTCCGCCATAATCCATTGAATTCACAAAAAATTCCAGCTCTTGTTGTTAAAGCACCATGTTCAGGACAAATTTAGCTTTAGTCTAGAAGATTACATGAAGGGGGTATATTACATAATCTGTCCTGTTTGGTTCAGCGAAATAGGTCTAGTGGAAATCCAAAAATCGACGTTTTGTGTACGTATTGCATATGCACATCATACTACGGATGTTTTACCAATTTCTTTGTTCGGTTGTTATAAACAAATGGAGATTTGATGTGTGGAATTCTAAAATTTGGTATTTGAATGTTGGTTGAGGTGATGTAAGAGTGCAAGTTTCACTAGAAAAAATATATCTTTTTGGGATGACACTATTAGAAACACTAGTCTAAAACGTCCTAAAAATTTTTTTTTGGGGACAATAATATTTTTGGTAACAAAAAAGTAGTATTTTTTGGAACAGATTATGAAAATGGATCTCTATATGGGACTAATGAGACTTTCTGTCTCAAATAATTAACATTTCCGTCCCAAATAATTCGGCGGGAATGCCAAGTATTTTGGGACTAATTGCCAAAATTTTAGGGGGAACGTTTCCCTCCACGTGTCCTCATCCTGACCGTTCGACCAAATGACCTAAATCAAAACCATTCATCATAAAACCATTCAGACTTTCATCATAAAACCATTCTGATCTTTCCCCATCTCTCTTTCTATGATAAAAAAGAATGGCTGCAACCTAGGTGCTGCTCTCTCTCTCTCTCTCTCTCTCTCTCTCTCTCTCTCTCTCTCTCGATCTTTGTTCTAGGATTCTTTCAACCCTAGGTGCTCCCGTGCTACTTCTTGGTATTTTTCCTAATTTTTAGATTTTTTTTAACCAAGAAATTTTAGTTTTTACCCTAATCTTTAGATGCAAATATTTTTCTAGAAGTTGAGTGTTTTACATTGTTTACACATGATGCATTATTTTGTTCTAAATTATTTACCAAATGTTTCTTCGAAATATGCTCAAAATTAATTAATTGTCCAAAATAAGAATTATTTACCAATTTTTTTGCATAAAATTTGCTGAAATTAATTACATGCCTTTCACTTGTTTATACAGGATTATTTACCAATTTTTTCAAATTATTTACCAAGAAATGTGAGTGTTTATACTGTTTACATAGGCTGCATATTTTTTCCTTAGTTTTTATAACATATTTGGTTGTAATTTTAGCATCCTCAACCATCAGGACAAGCTTCTATGCTTTTAATCTAATAATTTTATTATGTTGATTTCTTTTCCTTCTCGTTTTAGAAAATATACATATAATTGAAATGATTCAAATAATTTCAATCCCATACAATAGAGGAAACAAATGATGGGGAACATAACAACAAAATTATTTCAGATATTATTAGGAAGAAGTATGAGAAACAATTTGGCCGCAGATGTGGAACTGAACAGGTATGCATTATATAATGCTGCAAATGTTGATAGGATTCTGTTATAGTTGTGTTCTAACATTTCTCTTTTTTGGTATCAGGAAGAGAACAAACACAAAGAGTTGTTAGTTGGTGGTGCAGGGGTACATTTGCTTACTAAGCGATAATATGGTTAACTTCTTATATTTGATTTCTTTTACACAAAACATCTACTTTATCACAATTTCTATATATCTATTTTATTCAGTTCAACTTTCGTGGTATTATATCATCATCTTTTGAAGTACATTTGGCAGTTTATGTTGAAGTAGAGGAGAAGACCCTCATGGAGAATTTGGAGAAACTTGTCCAGGTAAATGATACATGTAATGAGCTGGAATGTCTTAACAATGACAACTGATTAAATTTTTACCTAGTAGCCCTCACATACTAAAATGTTGATGCTGAGTGCAACCTTAAATTTAAAGTATGGTTCCAAAAATTTGTCGATACTGATACATATTTGGACGTCTCAGATCACATGTGAGCATATATGATCCAAAGCAACATAAAGTTATTAGTATCAAGTGATACATACCCGATATGGCCAAGACACACACACACACACACACACACACACACACACACACACACACATATATATATATATATATATATATATATATATATATTGTCGATACAAAAAAGAAAAAGAAAAAAAAAGATTGTCGATACAAGCAGATTATGGCCTATACAAACTAATACAAAGCAAACTTTGGTCAAAGTTAGTGAAAAGTAGCTAAACTATGTTCCAAACTTGCAATAACAGACTGATACATGCCATATACAGGCAGATATATGCCAACACAGACTAAGCCAAATTTTGTGTGAGGCTAACATTAGACAAAACTTGGAAATATAGAGTGATACATCACTGATACAAACCATAATTTGGCAATAATATGAGAAAACTTGAAGAAATTTGGTCAAACTTACAATTACAAGCTGTTGCATGGCAGATACAAAATTTGGCTTAAATTCACGGGAAAAAGGTCAAAACTTGCAAAAGATAGGGTCAATGTAGGCTGAATGTTGGCCCAAATAGGCAAAACAAACTGAACTTCAGTTGATCAACTTAAAAAAAATACGTCTGAATTAGCTGAAATAAGCCTTATGTTGTCAAAAACATGACAAAAATGGCCAAAACAAGCCTTAGTAAGCTGAAAAACAAGCCTAGATTTTGCTGAAACTTGCCCAATTTGCCAGAAGCATTATACACTATCAAAATTAAACTATCTTGGGCCGAGCCCAAGAAAAATAGTTCATAAGTAAATTGCAGTGATCTAGCAGGCAATATACAATTTCATGAGTCAACTCAAATAACTAGAGAAAAATTAAGATAGGGATAGCATGTACCTATACCCAAAGTGCGACAGTATGATCTTCCAAATACTCTGTTCCTAGAGAGCCAGATTCTTTGTCTTGATTGCAATCATGCACACCACGACATGTTAAAAGTTGTTTGGAGTTTCCACTACTCGAGACGTGTTTCATTCTTTTGCTCCTTTCTGGAGAAACCGCATTGCTCAAAATTGGTTCCGAATGCAAGGTCCAATGGCTTGCTAAAGGTTCCATGCTCCTCTTTTCCCTCTCTTTGAGAATCTGGAGTATCTTTTACAATCGAGATTTCACTATTTGAAGCATCTATTGCATTTTCGCCTTCAGTCAATCCATCAATATGGCCGTCTTTTCCATGTAGTACATTCTCACTCAAACCACATGTAGTGTATCACTGCACCTTGTATATGTTCAGGAGAAATCCCTTTTTTATTGCACTCTAAACACGAAAAATAATCTTCTGAATTAGAGAAGTGTTTATTCGTTTCTTTGCAAGATACTGTTCAGATAATGGAGCTTTTGCCACTGAATGTGTTGGGAATCAGTTTTCAGGAATCTTGCATTTTCTTTATTTTTATTTCTTATTTCCCCATCTACTTGATAGGTTTGAGAAGAATCAACTATTAGTAACGGGTTTCCAATAAAATGGATTTCATTAGATAGTTGATGTCTATGCCTTTCCAGACCACCGTCAAATCCTTTCAAGTTATCTTCACCACAGTTTTCACCTAGTTAATCATTAGGTACTTCTGCACTTGATCACATTCTAATGAAATCTGTTCATTATCAAGAATATCCAGTAAAAGTTTGCCTCCTTCCGCTTGTTGTACCAACATGCTCTCTTCGAGGGCGTCTTCGGCTGATTTTGCTCCTGGACTTTGTTCTCCACCATACTGAACTGAAAAGTACGGCACAGGCATGACTCCCCTCTATAGATCTGAATGCCATAAAATGTGAAGATCTTGAAATGTCTGACTTCTGTTCCCCTAATTTTATCAACCTCGACTATCAATACAGATCCGATTAACTACATTTGTCTGTGCAATATGCAATACTTTAATGCATAGATAAGAAAACCAATATATGTCAAGTTTTTTATTTTGACCAATTTAAATTACACATTTTACACATGTTACTGGAAAATAACCAGGTATTGCACAGCAGGAATACATTAAAGAAGAAAACATTGATTTCGTGTAGGCCGCATTATAAATGAGACTAGATTGTAACTTCGTGAATTTCTGGATCAGCTACAAGCCTAAAAACACCAATGTTGAGTCAGCTTTAACCAATACGCCACATAATGTGAGAGCACCTATGTTGTAATATGTTACAAAAATGTGGTTATGGAAAGGGGATTCTGGAACTCAATTTTAGCCTTTTTCGTCTTTTAAATAAGTCGAAGGATTCTTTTGGTACATCTAACTAGAAGTGTGATACCTTCAACCTATAGCAGGTTTTAGTTGTGTATTGAGGATGAGACTACTATTGTTGTTATTTTTATTGCTGGATATTTAATACATCTGTCACTCTATATTCATTATGTGTATTTTTCAAGGATGGCAATGCCTCTAATACTTTGTCTTTGTACTCAACCACACATATTTAATCATAAACACAAGTCAACTGTATGGCTAGAGCATATTGCAAAATAATGGTGGTACATCTTTATAGTTGTGCATTATTTTGTTATAGTTGATGACAACTAGATTAACATTTTCCCTTGGATCATTCCTTCTTGATATTTAACATGATATTTTACCTACTTAACAATAAATATTGATATATCTCTGTTGGTGCATGATTGCATGGTACTGGAGGTGCTCTTAGTGGAGGGAGACGTATTAAAGGTGAAGGTACTATTGCAGATGCGAGCTCTTTCTTCTTGTTCGGTTTGCTTTCTTGCTATATATGAAAAATATTATTTATCATGTATTTTGTTCATGAAGTTCTGGAAACTGATCGATGTTGGAGTATGGTTGGAAAGGAATGGCTTTCTTACTGCTTCAGCTCATTTGCAGAAATCTTCAAATGATCATGATACTTCTTTTCTGGTGGTTTGTACAGTTAGCAGGTCCTTACTAATATATTAGCATGTCTTAATTTTACTTGCAGGTCCTTCAAAAGCATTCTGGATTTACTTAAATGATAGGCGACGACTCTTGTGATGGAAAAAAAATTTGGGTTAATTTTGTGAATGTTTAATAGATGATTCAAAAACATGGTGTAGTACTTAATGTTTTGGGTTCATAATTTTGTATGTAATAGTGGAGATGATGGGTTCATTTTGTAAGTGATGGTGAGGGTGATGTATTGTGTTTTGGATTTATTTTGTAAATGATGCTTAATGTTAAGCTTTTCTGTTGTTTACCAATTGAACATTAAGTTATATATGAATTTTGTTGTCTTCTACTTAATGCAATATATTTTTCTATTTTTGTAAATGATAGTAAAGAATGCTTGATGTTGTTAAGCTTTTTTATATAGGAGCTCCGACTCCTGGAGATACGTCTGAGGACAAGCTCGACAACGGTCATGGTCATATGAATTATGTTATATGTGTATTTAAATTGTACATTTTATAGCTGAAAAATGCAAACAATAATTTTATAAGTATTACTTATGAGATGGTTATGTAATTGTCCTAGATATAACTACATCCTTTTGTGACGATGGCAAAATTTTCTATGACGGATCTTATTCGTCACAAACTCTTTTATTTTGGGACAAATTAGTAAACCATCACAAACATATAATAATTCAAACTCTTTTGGTACGGTTAGATTTTTTGACCCTAAAACCAAATTAGGACGGTATTTTTCGTCACAAAACATTTTGCCATGCCACCCTAATAGCACTGTTACATTTCGTCCTAAAATTCGTCCCAAATTACGATTTAGGACTGATTTGGGCCTTTTTACGGCGGATTTTGGCGTCCCAGAAATACACTTTTTTCTAGTGTTTATATTTAGTTGTTGTAATGAAATGGGTAGAGTCCGTGGGGGTGTAGTCCATTGGGTATACCGAAAAGTTAGTGAGGCTGTGGATGGTTCGAATTTATCCCTCGGTGTTGCTCGTCGACTCCGATAAAAGGACACCTCAAAAATAAAAATAATTAGAGAAGTGATATGGTTTTCTACTTCTGATATGTAAGGATAACCCCACCACATTTATTTATTTATTTTTCTATTTTTTTAAATTACTAATTACAACCCATTATGAAATAAATTTTTAACTATATTAATTAATAAAAATTAATAAAGTAATAAAATATAAATCTACATATTTATACTTACCAATCGTACAGTTACACCATAACAATTAATAATTAGTCACTATATCGCATTAGTAAGAACTTCAAATATGAACAAAAGTAACTTTTTAATTTGGGAGTCAAATTTGCTAGTTACAAGTATAAAGTTCAAATTTATATATTAACGAACGTATACGTTTATGCTCGAGTTCCCAATTTTTAAATTGAGTATATGCTAAAACATTGGACAACATAATAATGAACGTTTATGATGATAATATATATGATAATATCGACAACTCATTTTGACAAGTAAATAAAGATGTTTTTTCTAAGCGCACCACTAATTTTACTTGGAGCTAGTCCTTACTTGGGGTCAGTTCTAGAAGGGAAAACTTTTATGGGGGAAACCCAATAGTTACTTGGGGCTAGCCCAACCCCCCAAACCGTCTCTCCCATTTCATTTTCTCTTTTCCTTTCTCTCTCTTCCAATGTCACATCCCGATCCAGGAGGATCGAAATCTAGTCACTGGGCGTGATGTCGTACAAATCTAGATTATACTTATACAAGGCAAAACCATTACAGTTCCTAGTATTTCTCAGAAAACAACGACAGTGCAGCAAAACCAAGCAGATAATTGAAGACACACAAGATATGAAGAAATAGATCTCTGTATTGATAATTGCAATGGATTACAAGACTTGCAAGAATACATAGTTTACAACTGATTACAAGACTCTTGAATAGCCAACTGAATATATACTTGCCCTTTAGGCTACAACTGAATATGCCGACTTCTTTACAATGAACTTGCTAATTTGGCTACAATCTCACTGGTACAACTGAGTTACACTGTTCCATACATTATATTCCGTATAGCAGAAGATATCGTCTTGAAAGGAGAGCTTTTGCACACTCATCCGAATTATCGATGCAAAGCACTGATCAAAAGATTTCTCTCATACGCAAGCACCTATAATATTGCCACAACATGGGTCAGTACATCATCAATGTACTGACGAGCGGTGCTGGCCCAACTCACTTAAGAAGGCAACACTAAGTAATCATGTTATAGAACATTATTAATAGTGGTCTTTCTCGTTGCCTTAGGGTCAATTTCATGTTTATAGCCGACAAGAAGTAAAGCATGCAATTCTCCTAACCAACATAATTAAAGCATATAGTTATCACCCTTTTGTGATTCTTACCCACGGTCGTGTAGTCATCCCCTGTATATTTATAATACTTACTCAGCCTGCACAAGACATTGTTAGGAACAATATCATAATTCAATATAATTGTCACTGTTCAGGTGATTCTTACCTACGACCGACATCCTTCTCTGTAATTGAGTAATAACTTACTCTGCATGCATAAGACATCATTAGCACTGGACCTATCTATATGAAGGTCACTGGCGACACGCCATCTTGGACCATCTTACAGGCGAAGGACTAACTCTGAATGGGGTACGAATCCATGGAAGATTTATGAAACTGCTACTACTTCAGCACCATAGGATTTTGGCGTCCTTTCAGTGGGCGGTAGCAAGCCCCTACTGTAAGTTCGAAAAATCTGATGTTAGTACGTCGACACCATCCTTGTCCCCCCTAGGATGAACCGGATCTGTGGCCGCGAATTATCGTTCTGGAAACTACCTTGTATACAAGTTGTCCATGACCATGCAAGTATATACAACTTATCTAAGAAGAAAACATATAATGCATGATAAGAAAAACTAAGTAATCCAGCCACCATTCTCATTCGTATTGCCATCTTGCCATCTTTTCAGGGTCTTGACGTAATCAACATTCTACATCGGCGACGGGATAATAGAATGTGGTTACCCAATCCCTTTCCACATCTTTGATACCATACATCTTTCTAACAGATACTCTATGTACTTACTGTCCAATTCTTGGGACTTAGCATCTATTTAACATACGTTCATCGAGCTGCGGCTCGATATACTCACTGCCTAGTATTAGAAATTTTTCTTCACCTGTCATGTATTTCATTACAAAGCACGCAAGCATACAATCATTGAAATGATTCGAAGCACACAATTCACAAAATGATTCACAACAGTTTCGGGTCTTGTGATTTATTTATCTTTCATTATCTTTCCTTTCATACAAGGTGTTCTTCAACAACTCAAAGTAAACACAACATACTATCATTTATTTTAAGTGTGAAGCTAAAGGGTCTTCGAAGGGTTCAACACTACTCACATTTATAAGACGATTCCTGTTACGATTGCATAGCCTTCCAAGCGATCCTTCGTATATTTCCAAGTCCAACAAGTCTTCATCGAACCAACCATCCATCATAAGGCATCTTGCTGGTCGGGGCACCACAATATACCACTCAGAAAAAGTTTCATCATCGAAACTTAAAACAAAACTCATCCCCAAAACTTCAACCGACTTTTATAAAACTTCTCAACGATCAACTTGCACTAGTTAACATTTCTCCGTAATATCTCGATTGATTTCAAGTAATGTACCAATCATCACAATTTCCAATTTTATTCAAAATAGTTTACTATCTTCGTTCTTCCTCCAACACTCGTACAATTTTTTAGCACATGATAATCCTTCCCGTGGCTTCATTTGAATTCAGCATACCACTTAGTTGGAATCATACACATATTTTAGGCGTCCCAGAAATACATGCACTTCAGCCAAGTTCAATGATAGAGAAAACGAACGTGCTACGGTGTACTTCTTTTTCGAACATCAGTGATTGCTTTGAGCATCTCATATATTCCCAATTTGTTTATTCGATTATCCAACCAACCAATAACACAATGAATGTTACAAATTTTATCTTGAGAAATTTTCCCATAGTCGATCCAAAATATTCCCAAAGTATTATTTTCAAGTCCATTGTCATTCATACCACCAATTTAATAAAAGCCAATATCCACATTTCATCAACATCACTGTAGAAGCATGAAAATATTTCAGCAATTAAACCCCATGCGCCCAAGCCAGTGAAGCTCTATGCACCTAGTCAGAGAAGCTCTATGCGCCCAGCCAGTAAAGTTCTATGTGCCCAGTCAGTAAGCCCTATGCGCCCAGTCAGCAAAGCTCTATGCACCCAGCCAGTGAAGTCCCATGTGCCCAAGACTAGCTCCTTCAAAAGGAGGAAACATAGCCTGAGATATGGCTATGCGCCCAAACCTGACTCAGTCAAAGCCATGATCAAAACGTGCACCAAAGCGTACGGCCACGTCAGTCTCCACGAGCAATCGTGCACCGAAGCGTGCGGCCACGTCAACACCACGACCAACCCACAATCTCACAGCCTGCATGCGCCTATACCCTATACGCCCAAGGCAGGGTTATGCGCCCATATGAAAACCAGTGCATTTTCCTCATAAGGGCGCATAACATCATTCCAGCTCAAGAACGACTAGAAAAAGGGGTCTCATTCCTCTTCAAAACAAAGAACGGATAGCATTTTCAAGAGCCAAATTGATGTACTTCTTGCCAGTGAGCCTAGAGTTAGCAATTTTCTTACGTTTTCTTCCACATTTGTAATCGGAGTGTCAACGAAGTAAATGAGCAACTGCTGCTTGATCTCCATCGTCCTATTCCCTAGAATTCTTTTTTATACTCGGGGATCCTCAGCACAGGATGTCTCAGGCGTACTTGATTTGTGGTGCCTTGTGCCAATAAAGAAAAGACAGCGTTTCTTCTTCTTTTCGTGTGTGTCCACAAAAATGGCGACTCTGCTGGGGACTACCTTTTTCTCTGACGAGAAGGTGGTGACGCAATCCGATACCGACAAAGTGGAGAGCACTTAGAAGATGCTGATTGTAAAATTTGATCAGCAGGCATTCGAAGAGATGCTCTCGAGGGATGGCTCTACTCCCTCAAAATTAGCGAAGCCAAACAAGTCCCGCAAGACTTGGCTTCCGAAGGCTCGCTGTACATATCCTGCTAGTGTCATAGCAGATATGCAACTGGAGGACTCTATCACGTGGACGCATGACTCTGCCACAGAAGTTCCCTAAAAGGAGAAGGCTTACACCGTTCTGGGCTCTACTAGCCCAGTGACTTCTTTCCTGCGCAACCAACAACAGAGTGTTCGACACTCGAGACTTGGCAGAGGAAAATACTACGATGCCAAGAATCAGGGTGTGCGACACTCTGGGCAAACCCAGCGAGGCTCACAAACGAAGGAGGCAAAACTGGGAGAAAGCAGCGCTGCTCCACAAAGCATGCGCACAAAGCCATGCGCCCAAAGGGATGCTTGGGCGCATAACCCCAACCCGAGTACTTCTGTCTTCAAAAGACTGGGCATCCAGGGCCATGAGCCCAAGGCTTGCGCCCAAAGGGCTCACTGGATCCATACTATGTACCCACATCAAGGAGACTCAGACATGGTGTCAAGAAACATGCGCCCACGGCCAATCTCCAAGGCCTATGCGCCCACAGCAAAAAGACAGGCCCCAACGCGTATAGCACGGGGCTGTCTTCAAGGACACCACAGAACTTAGGTATAAGGGTTGCCCCTGCACGTGAACTAAGTCTGGATGCGCCAACTCTCCTTACGAACCTGCATGCAAAGCTTGGCGATGCATGCAACATGGGTTGTAAGACAAAACTCCCTTCCGCCGACTTGTGCGACATGATAAATCATAAGCGTAAATGAAGGGAGGACATAACAATCCATAGTGCACATCCGTGCACCAATATTGTTATCAACTGTTATTGCTCCAAAGTAACAAGTGTACCTCAGAGAAAGTCCGTGTTTCGACGGCTGCACTTCTCTGACGATGAGAAGCCGCTATGTGTCTCATCCAACGTGGCTTCATGGGGTCCTCCTTATAGAAGCCCCAGTTAAAGACGGTGGACCACGAACCCAACTTTCTCTCTTAATTCTGCGAGAAGAAGAAGGCGAAGTCTACCAACAGATGGCCAACAACATAGGCACCCGGTCAAAGGCGAGATTCCGTACCGAAGACGAAGAATCCCAAGCTGGGGGTAGTATTCCCTCAGGGTCTGAAGCGGATGACCCTCACACTGGGGGTAGCCTTCCAGAGGACGACGATCTCTCCGAGTCTGATGGTGACTATCTACCTCCTCTACCTGAAGATGAGGGACTTGCCCACTCCGAGACAGACAGTATCAGCACCAGTTGTACTATTTCCTCTATTCATCCTCGCATGTTATCTACATACATGGCAGACGGAGAAAGACCTGAAGAAGCTAGCGACCATACCAGCAAACGACAAGAGGGTCTTGAAACATCATTCGCCAAGATCACTGATATGCTTACCAGTATCATGGCGGTTCAAGCTGCTGGGGCTGTTCCTCCACCTCAACAAAATGTCTCGGCTAACGCTAGTCCAGCACATAGCAATAACCCTCCTTTCCTACAAAAGGAGTATCATTCCGTTGTGCCTCATCCAAATCTTGTAAATACTGGGGGTGGTCATTCGCCAACGACGCCTGACAATCGTTCAGCAGCTGTTTTCCAACATCTACTCAATCAACAGGATGTAATTGATTCCCTGGTCGCTCGTCTCGACACTATCTCACACAAAGACGAGCTGCAGAAGATGGGGATATCTTAACCTTATCCCCCTGAGTGGGAGAATGCTACTTGCCCTCCTAACTACAAGCCGCTGACGCTGAATTCATTCGACGGGTTGACTTTTCTCCGTCAAGACATGACGTATGTCAACACGCAGACTCTACACTTTCTCAGAGACGATTCGTTCTTATCGAAGCTGTTTATTAGCACCTTTTATGGGGTAGCTTTCGAATGGTTCTTCAGTCTGCCTAACGGATGTATCAATTCATTCAAAGACTTGGAGAGGTTGTTCCTCAACAGGTTTTACGAGAGTGGCATGCATGTTAGTATGTCCACTCTCATCGAGACCAAGCAAAGGAGGACCGAGTCTGTCATCACCTTCATCGAACGCTTCAGACGGCTAGCACTAAAGATGCCCTTCGGCATACCATACTCAGAACTTATGGATACTTGTCGACATAACTTTCTTCCTACAGTAAAGTTTTGTCTGGGTATACATAAGTATGATACATGGCCCGCTTTCATTAGGGCCGCTGATGCTGCTGAAAACGACGTTCCTAACTTGGAACTACTGGGGTTGAAAACACCCAAATCCGAAGACAAAGGCAAGCACCCACAGACTATCTCTGTCCGTGGGGATAAAAGGGAAAGAAGTCCTAAAGGTCGACACATCCAAAGGAGCTTCCAATTCTCATGGCGCCTCCGACAAGCCTAAGGAGACCTTCTTCTTTGATGAAGACGATGTCATTACCATCTTTCATACATTGATAAAGGATAACAAACTGACATTGCCTCCACCACGACGTCCTGCAGAGGCAAACCAGCTCAACGATCCCAAGTACTGTCTCTATCATCAGTACGTGCATCATTCTACAAAGTATAGGTCCTAAAAATCAAGTTGCACCCATCAAGAAAGCAATGAAAACCAAATTGCGCAACCTTCAATGAACAGCGCAGGAAGCAGACTGCGCAACAAATCAACTGTGCGAGTTCGAACTGTGCCAAATATCCAAGCGCGCTATGCTGACATGGAAACGTCATCATTACCTGACACAAAATCAGATCTTCTGACAACTGATAGCTCGAAAGGCGAGGAGCCTCTTCGTTTCTCGAGCCGCGCCGCATTCTAGGACATCTGTCCAAATTCTAGCGCGGTCCACCTGCCAAAAGCCAGCGCAGTCTGCCAGCATCAACCTAAGCGCAGTCTGCCAGATCTTCTTCAGCACAGTTTGACCAAGTCCAAACCCCAGCGCAGTCTGAAGCAAGCGCTGTTCAAGTAGCACAATCCATCAAGATAACTGACATTCATTACGTGGCTTACATGCCATCAATTGCTCAACACGTAGCAGCTTCCTGTACATGACCAAGCGCATTTCAATCAGACAATGCCACGCATCTAAATACGATTGGCCCATGATCGAGTAACCGCCAACGCAGCTGGTAGCCTGCGCAGTCCAATGCTTGCGTAATCCAGCCTGTGCAATCCAGAATTACTATAAATTAGTTATTTCTAGAACTCTATAAATAGAGTTTCAAGCTCTTCATTTGAGATCAGATCATTATTATCACCAGAGATCAGGAGTTCTTGTCCAAGTGCTGTTGCATTCTTCAGAGGCTACCGTCTTCAAAGTTCACATCGTCCAAGGGATAAAGCGATCGTCTTCAGATCAGATTCCTATAGTTGTACTTTACCAGAATTCAATTATAATCTTCTTACAAAGTTTTTGAAATAAAAAAACTTTTGTTTTGCAAACAAATGGCGACTCTGCTGGGGACGACTTTCTCCTCTAACGAGGAAGTGAAAACTCAATGTGATGTTGCGTCTATCGAAAAGACGCAGAAAATGTTGGTTGTGAAGGTCAACCAGACTACCTATGAAGCGATGATCAACTCTGGGGCTACTCGGCGCACTGTGGCCTTTGCCAAGAGCAAGATCCATTCAATGTGGACTCCGAAGTCCTCTGCGCAGTCATCTGTGCAGCCTGCTGTCTCTGCTACCAAGGAACCAATAGCCTCTTCTGTCCTTGCACAAAACATCACTCGCGCTACGAAGCGCAAGCCAGAGCTCCTGTGCAGTGCACTGCTCCTCTTGCTGTCGTGCAAGCCATTTTCTATGCTGCTATGGCAAAGTCCAAGACCCCTCTTTCTCTGGCGCAGTTGGTGACCTCCTTCCCTCCTGCGCAATCCACTGAAGCCAGGACTCCTGCTGCACAAACTACAGTTTCTGTAGCTAAAAGGCCATCTGTCAAAGCTTCCCAAGCGCAATCATCCAATGTGCCTATTGCCACTTCAACCTCTGCGCAAGCTGTTCCAGCGCAGTCTAAAAGGGATAGTCCTTTGGCTAATCTCCCTTCTTCTAACAGCAAGGGAAAAACTCTGCTCCTCTTTCCAAGCACCCTGTTGCTCCAGCGTAATCCACTGGGGGTATTCTGTTGACTGTTCCTCCTCCTCCTCAGAACAAAGGAAAAGGTCCGTTGGTCTTTTCTTAAACTTCCTCGTTTCACGACTTGGAAGACAACAGAGGAAAACGCTCTTTAGCCAACCGAAAAGGTCCTTTGGTCTTTTTTCAGTCTTCCCGGGTTTATACCTCGGAAGATCAATCTGAACGTGTCTCGGCACCAATCAGTACAAGAACTCTCTCAAACAAGAGTTCTTCTCTCCCTGCCAAAGGAAAATGTACTGATCAAAGAGGTATTCTGCCTACTTCGGTAGCGGAACTCCAAGACAGAAACCCCTGGGGGTGAGTTTGTCGATCTACGGGATTATCTCAATAGACCTCAGTCTACATCAACTTCGGCGAAACGCAAGCAGCCAATACCGAAAATGAACCTGCATCAGAGGCAAACTTCTAGGATGAAAAATCCTGACACCTATGCTAATGAAGTGAGTACTTCTCTATATACTCACGGGACAAAACATCTGAAGAGCCGGAATAACGTTCCGAATGTTGTCAAAGAATATGTCCCTCAAACTTCTTTTCGTCCCGTCATTGTTCCTGACCTCCGTGAGCACCTCAAGCAAAAGCGGGACAATATCTTGACACCTCCAGTTCAACCACTTGAACACCATTGTAATCACAAGGTTGTTATCCAGTGCTGTTGCCAGACAACAAACTGATCTATCTTCGATCGTCTGAATTTTGCAACTTCTGAACCAATGTCAGAAGACGAAGATGAAATGTTATATGCTTCCGTCAACATGGCTTCTCGTAGAAAGTGCTCCAAACACGGCAAGCCTCGCAGGTCCAGCCAGCGGTATTTAGATTTACTCCAAGAATCTTCTGAAGGAGTATTTAGACACACCCGATCCCGAAGTCGGGACACAATCGGTCATAGGAATCTTCTTCAAGAGCCTTCTGGTCATCTTGCTATTTCTCATTCAGGAGATGATTCCTTCTCTGATTATGATGCATACAGCAAAAGTTCTGAACAGACAGTGTCTTCTACTATACCTAGAAAAGTGACAGCTTATATTGTCACTGAAGACCCAGATGCTTCTAGTTCAGCAAATCAAGAACAACGAATAGCTGTACTGGAGGACAAGCTGAAGACCATGGCTGAAATGGTCGCAAGTATGCATTCTATCATCGTGGCCCAACATACAGTACCACCGACCGTACCTGCTGCAAACCCTGAGATTATAGCATCGTCGGTGCCTGTCAATACAGGGCTGGGGGTAGTATATCCTCAAATACCCCTGTACAAATTCAACCCACACCCAGTTAGTCAGGAGCTGGGGGTAGTACTTACCACGCTGTTCCTCCCCATAACACAATAATTCAGCCTGCTCCTTCTTCATTATCGGAGGATGCTAATAAAGCTGTCAAACTCTTGCGCACTCAGTTCGAGGCCTTCAAAGAGAAGGACAACTTACAGAGATTGGGGATCAAACAACCCTATCCGGTTGAATGGAAGTAAGTCCTATTCCCTCCAAAGTACAAGATTCCCACAATTTTGCTATTTGATGGCAAGTACTTCTCCGAGTCAGTTCATTAACCACTTTGAGGTAATGACTGTTCAACTTCAGCCAAATGATGCTCTTCTTACCAGGATATTCGTCGGCTGTTTAGCCGATGTAGCATACGATTGGTACAGAAGTTTGCCCGATGGCTATATTATCTCTTTCTTGGGTCTTAAACAAATCTTTTTGGAATGATTCTATGAGAGAATCAATGACATGGCCATGTCGGCCCTCAACAAGATCAAACAAAGACATAATGAAACCGCTGAGAGTTTCATTGAAAGATTCTTTCGAGAAGCATTAAAGATGCCTCTTGGAACTCCGGCCGCTGTTACTATAGATACTTTCAAGGCAAATCTTTTGCCTATTATCAGCATGTGGACGGGGTCAACTCAATTTCAAGACTGGCCATCATTCATTGTCAATGCTAAAGCAGCTGAAGTTAGTGCTGACAAGTTCAAGCAGTTGGGGGTACACATGTTTAACCCCGACCGAGATGAACACCCGACATCTAATAGCAGTAATCGCCAGAACAACCGCAAGGGAAAAGAGACTTTGAACATCAATTTGAAGAGCAAAGAATCTCTGGCTGTCAACGTGGCCCCACCTATGTCCACTTCTACTCCTTCTGCCCCTCCACCAAGGGAACCTCGTCCGAAAGTAGAGTACTCCTTTGACGAGAACGACACCGTGAGCATCTTTGATTGCTTGATCAAAAGTAATAAGCTTCAACTCCTAGACCCAAAGAGGCCTGATGAGGTCGGTAAGACTGATCATCCCAAATATTGTGTTTATCACAGGTTCATTGGGCATCCCACTCGAGCATGTTACGTGCTCAAAGGCAAAATTCAAGAGCTAGTCAACGCTGGTGTTGTCACTCTTCAACATGATGAGAAGACTGTTACCGTGAACATGGTCTCAGTACAGTTCGATAACTTCCCTCCACAAATGGTACAGCATGGTGTCATCCCTATCCCCAAGGCCACTCTTAAGATCGAGAACCTTCCTCCTCCACGGGGTGAAGGTCTTGTCCCCTTATCCCTTGATAATGGCGAGATTATGTGGATCCACCCGGACCTTGTTGCTGACTTCGAGGCTCCATCTAAGCAAAAAGACCACTCCAAGGGCAGAACAAAGATCTGCAATATGGTGTCTTTTGACCCCATAGTTGAAGAGGAAATCCTGCTGGGCACTAGGTTAGGGAAAGCCTACCTACGGGAAGTTCCTGAAAATCAAGAAAACCCTGCTTCTTCTTCTGAGTCCGCTCCAGTGCAACCTGTTTCTACTAAGGACATCCCTTCTGCATCCTCACCGGTTGTAGAACCTACTCCTTCCAAGCCGACGGTAGCCGACAAAGGCAAACAACAAGTCTGCTTCGACAAGCCTTTGAAGAAGTTATCTCCTTCTGGACTTGAGAAGCCATATAACTTTGATATCTTGGCACAACTAGCCAATACACCGGCCAGGTTGTCAATCTTCGAGCACTTACGCATCTCCAAAGAAACTCGAAAAACTCTGAGTGAAGCTCTAATGCAGGCAGAAACCTGTCTAACCCTTCTAAAGAAGCCGAAAGCAGAGCCTGTCTCTTGCCTCCATTGTCACAGTGTGTTGGAGTTAATTCTAAACATTACCTTCACACAGGATGATATGCTGATGGAAGACAACATGCATGACCGTCCTCTATACTATACAGGATATGTCGACTCGATGAAAGTCGATCGTATTCTGATAGATCCAGGGTCAGCACTCAGCATCATGCCAAAGACAATGCTAGATGTACTGAAGATCCCAGTACATAGTCTTTCTGGTACAATTACCACCATCTTAGGGTTTAACCAGGGAAGAAGTGAGCCTCTGGGAAAGATTCGCCTAAAACTCCAAATAGGCAATCTTCGCACAAAGGTGAACTTCTACATTATAGACAACCATGGTTGCTCTTATAATGCTCTTTTGGGGAGACCATTTCTTCACGAACACATTGTTCCTTCGACTCTCCATTAATGTTTCAAATACGTTGATGATAATGGAGAGGTTCAAAAAGAGGTTGCGGATCTATATCCTTTCAAAGGTGTCGAAGCATATTGTAACGATGCTCGCATGTATAAAGATGAGTTCATGAAGGTAGTACTGGCTCTGGACACTGAAGAAGAATAAGAATCAGTGCCCAATGACACCCTCATCATACCTGTTAAAGGACGTGTTTCTCATCCTCAGTCCTCCAAACCACTGGCTATTCACTTGCCAGTCCAGAAGCAACCAACTGATGGTGGTCAAGATCAAAGGGAGCTTACCTCTTCTGAGCCACTTGTTATTGACTTACGTCGTAACAAGGATAAAAGACAGCTCACCTCTTCTGAGCCACTTGTTATTGATTTATCTCATAACAAGGATAAAAGGGAGCTCACCTCCTCTGAGCCACTTGTTATTGACCTTCGTCGTAGCAAGCCTCCTCCTTCAATCTGACCAAGCCTGCTAAGGCTAAAGGTCCTGTTGTAAATACAGATGTACAAATCAATGAAAAAGCATCTCCTTTCCAGTATACTGATATCATTTATCATGCTAAATGCTATTTGGATATGTTAGATAGCTTTCAGTCATTTACAATGGGAGTTGTACAGTCTCTTCAAACAGAAGTCTTACTCGAACACCCAGATGATTCATACTTTGTTGTCCCTTCTCGAAAAAGAGGCGAAAGTCCAATACTTTTTAGTAAAGGACCAGTACAAAAATTCAGTTATACGGATGATAACAAAAATAACGATATAGGACGTCTCCAACTTCGTCGTTATAGTCAACAATCAAAAGACATCATCCGAAAGATGGGTTATGACTTCAAGAATGGCCTCAACTATGGTAAGGGTAGACGAACTCCTATCCGTACAGTTATTCCGAAAGAAAAATTAGAGATGTACTACAGCAGGACAAAAAGAGGTCTCGGATATGCTTCACCTCCGGTATTATCTCCGGAAGTCTCCGAATCCGATAGTGAGGAACGCTCTAATTCTTCTGATTCCAGATCATGGGATTCTGACACCAGCATTGGTCAGGTTTATCGGCTGATCGTATCTTCTAACATGGTCTCCGCCGAA
Source organism: Iris pallida (assembly GCA_029216955.1). NCBI lineage: Eukaryota > Viridiplantae > Streptophyta > Magnoliopsida > Asparagales > Iridaceae > Iris > Iris pallida. The sequence goes on along the minus strand of JANAVB010033118.1, from coordinate 4,953 downwards.
CTTCCAGAAGACTATGACGAAGATATCGAAGAAAATCCCGAAACAGATCCCTGGGTTCAACGAATGGATACCCAATGGGAACTCCGATTCGAACAACGGAAACCTTCTACCGAAGATCAATTAGGTCAAATTGATGTGGGAGAGAGCGGGTCGCCTCGTCCAATATTCATCAGTAAGAACCTTCCAGAGGCAGATAAGCAAGAATTAATTCTTCTTATTCGAGAATATATTAATGTCTTTGCTTGGAGTTATGAAGACATGCCAGGTCTAGATCCCAAAGTGGCTACTCATAAATTAAATATTTTGCCTAATGCAAAGCCAGTCAAACAACATCAAAGGCAATTCAAGCCAGAAATGATGGACACAATTAACGATGAAGTCAAAAAGCTCATAGCTTGTGGCTTTATTCGAGAAGAACAACATCCAGATTGGGTAGCTAATGTTGTCCCAGTCTTGAAGAAAACTGGCAAAGTTCGAGTTTGCATTGACTTCCGGGATCTTAATGAAGCTTGTCCAAAGGGTGAATTTCCTCTCCCCATTACAGATGTCATGATCGACAATACTTGTGGGTTTAAAAGGATATCCTTCATGGATGGATTCTGTGGATACAATCAGATTCGGATGAACCTTGAAGATGAAAAATACACTTCTTTCCGCACCCCTTGCGGAGTCTATTGCTATACTATGATGCCATTTGGTCTCAAGAACGCTGGTACAACTTATCAACGAGCTATGAGTACCATCTTTCGAGATCATCTTCGTAAGACTGTTGAATGCTATGTTGACGATATTGCCGTCAAGAGTCGTCTAAAGGAAGATCACATCCAGGATTTAAGAACTATCTTCAATCTCATGTGCCAACATCAGTTGAAGATGAATCCCACCAAGTCATTCTTGGGTGTCTCTAGTGGTAAATTTTTCGGCTTCGTCATTACCTCTAAAGGTATACACGTGGATCCCAAGAAGATCAAAGCCATTCAAGAGATGCGTCCTCCACGCAACTTAAAAGAGCTACGAGGATTCCAAGGTCGACTTGCGTACATCAGGAGGTTCATTTCGAATTTGTCTGGACGCTGCAGACTATTTACTCAGCTAATGAAGAAGGGTGTATCTTTCATTTGGACTGAAGAATGTCAACGAGCATTTGATGACATAAAACATATCTCATGAACCCACCAGTCTTGGTGCCACTGATCTCAGGCATACCATTCTTAATGTATGTCCGTGCTATGGATCATTCATTGGGTGCTTTACTTGTCCAGAAGAAAAAAGAAGGTCATGAACAAGCCATCTATTATCTCAGTCGTATTATGAATGGTGCCGAACACCGTTATAGTCCGGTTGAAAAAGAATGCTTAGTTCTTATGTTTGCTGTTCAAAAGACAAGGCATTACATCATTAGACAAACTATTCATGTCATATCTCGAGTTAATCCTCTTCGAGTACTGATGAAGAAGCCTAGCACACTTAATTCCCGACTGGCTACATGGGCCATTCTGCTAGCCCAATATGACATGGTATATGTACCACAAAAGTCTGTCAAGGGTCAAGCACTGGCTGACTTTTTAGCTCATCCTGTTCCGGAGACATCTAAGCTTTATGATGAAATTCCAGACGAGACATTGGAATCAAATATGATCTCCGAAGGATTTCCTACTTGGCATCTATTCTTCGACGACGTATCCAGGATCGGACGAAATGGTACCATTGTCGCAGGAGTTGGGGTTGTTCTTGTTTCTCTAGACGGGTCAACTATCCAAAGAGCCTATTCCCTAGATGAACCCTGCTCCAACAACGTAGCAGAGTATAATGCTCTACTCATTGGCCTTCAATTAGCTAAACAACTAGACGTCGAATATCTTGAAGTCTATGGCGACTCTAAGCTAGTTGTTAACTAGGTTAGAGAAATCTATGAAGTTCGTCGTCAAGATCTAGTGCCTTATCATGAAGCGGCAATCAGCTTGGCTACATCATTCAAAGCCTTCTTCATCGAATATGTCCGTCGAGCTTGTAATACTGAAGCAGATGCTTTGGCCAATCTTGCAGCAGTCTTAGCCATCCCTATCAAAAGACAGCAGGTGGTGGTTGTCTCTAATCGGGAATTGTTTTGTATCGAAAATAATCGTAATATTGAGTTCAGTAATCTTACTGAAGCCAATGTTATCAGTGACGATTGGAGAGCTTCCTTCATCGATTTCGTGGTCCGTGATATACTTCCTGAAGATTCTAAGGAGGCTACGAGTATTCGTCGACGATCTTTTCGATTCTACTATAATCAGACCACCAAGACTCTCTATCGACGGACTTATGACGGTCTTCTTTTACGCTGTCTTGCTGGTGATGAAGCAAAGCAAGTATTACGTGAAGCTCATGATGGTGTTTACGGAGCGCATCAACCCGGTCCTAAACTACAAGACCGTATCCAACGCATGGGTTATTACTGGTCCTCTATGGTATCAGATGCCATCGAGTATACAAGAAAATGTCGAGCTTGTCAAATCTATGCAGATTTTATTCACCAACCGTCAGAATTTTTGCATCTAACTACTGCTTCCTGGCCTTTCGAATCTTGGGGCATGGATATTATAGGTCCTATCAACCCTCCTTCTTCTAGAGGACATCGGTTCATACTAGCAATAACTGACTACTTCTCCAAATGGGCTGAAGCTATACCTCTGGCTGAAGTCAAAACCAGCAGTGTCATCAACTTTGTCAAATACTATGTCATTTACAGATTTGGGGTACCTCGACGAATCATTCACGACAACGGACCTCAGTTCATCAGTCAAAAGTTCACCAGGTTCTGTGACGATCATCAGATTGATAATATCGCTTCGACAGCTTACAATCCTGCTGCTAATGGCTTGGCTGAAGCCTTCAATAAGACTATTATCAAGCTCCTTAAGAAGTTTGTGTCGACTAACAAACGAAACTGGAGTGAAAAGCTTGGAGAATGTCTATGGGCCTACCGTACTACGGTCCACAACCCCACAGGCTGTACACCCTTCTCTCTTGTGTATGGTTGTGAAGCTGTTCTTTCTTTGGAACTTCAGATCCCATCCCTGCGGATTGCCATTGCCAACGAGCTCACTACAGAGAACAACGATCTCCTTCGACTTCAAGAATTAGAATCGCTCGACGAGAAAAGGTTATTGGCTCAACAGCATATTGAGTTATATCAAGCCCGAATCTTAAAAGCGTTCAATCGCAAAGTTAAGGTCAGGGCTTTTCAAAAAGGAGAACTGGTTCTAATCGTCAGACGTCCCATGACTATGACTCATATGAGCAAGGGCAAATTCGACGCAAAGTGGGAAGGTCCATATATCGTAAGTAAAGTCTTCTCAGATGGAGCCTATCAACTCTCAGAGCTGGACGGTCGAGTTGCTATGATGCCTATCAATGGCAAATTCCTTAAAAAATACTATGTATGAATGTAACAGGAATTTTATGTAAATATGATCAGACAGTTCATAAATAAAGTTTGATTTTATTTCATCATAAATGATGTTACAAGATATCAAGGACGAGAATCACTATCGTCCTTCTTGAAGATAGGACGAGGACCACTACCGTCCTTTTCAAAAACATAGTCGGCAAAAGAGCCGAGAACATTCTTGCTCGACTTCCCCAGAAACGCGCAAGCGGCCATCCTCATGGCCTCTTCTTCTTCGGTCTTCCCTGGTTCAACCAGGAAGTCCAAGATGTCCCTTGCCGGCTTGGGTGCAGACGAACCTTTGCCCGCTTCCGTCTGCTTTGGCTGGTTGGGTTCGGCTGGACGTTCCTCCGTGAGTCCTTCAACCTTCGGGACAATCTCAGCCTTCTTGGATGCATCTCCAAGCGACATCTTTGTGTTGAAAAGTGAAAGTGATTGTTCCATCTAAATTTTTGTCCTATTTATAGGCAGAAATCCTTGAAACAACGAAGTGACGCGTTCTTCGCAATATTCATTCCATTCATTCGACGGTTCGTCCGTTCATTACATTCATTCGACGGTTCGACCGTTCATTACATTCATTCGATGGTTCACCCGTTCATTACATCCATTCGACGGTTCGCCCGTTCATTACATTCATTCGACGGTTCGCCCATTCATTACATTCATTCGACGGTTCGCCCGTTCATTACATTCATTCTACGGTTCGCCCTTCATTACTTTTATCCGACGGTTCACCCGTTCATTCAATTCATCAGACGGTTCATCCGTTCATTCCGACGATTCATTTCGTTCATACATTGTTGACGATTCATCCGTTCATCCATATCAGCAACTTGTCACGTATTTATTTCTGATTAAGTTATCTATCGAAATAATGATATTCAACAAATTATTTTATGCCATGTCCACATAACCTCTGAACAGATATAATGAATATAATTATTTTCTAAATCAAGAAATATATCATGTCCTGAACCTCTGAATATATTTTCTATCGCTATTATTTATATCCATAATGGGATATACAATAAATAATAGAGCCACAAAAATAATGTCTTTTTATTGATCAAAATTAAAGGCATTACAAAAAGACATATCATTAAAGAGAAAATACAAAAATTTCCTTATTCAGCAGGAGGTGTCATTAAGTTAGCTATCTGCTGCTTTAAGGATTGGAGCCGTCCTTCACGTGAATCCAACACCCGCCTTCTAGCTTCCGCCATTCCAGATTCATCGTCAAAGGTTAGCAAGTTCACTAGTTGGCGAGTGATTTCATCTTGATGAGTCTTGACAAACTCATTCTTCTCACGAGTTAGAATGTCAAGTTGCTGAACGGCAGCTTCATGCTGTGTAGTCTCTTCCTCAAGAGCAAGCTGAACGATTCTCAACTCTCCTTGAAGACGGGCAGACTCCGCTTTCAGCTCAGCAACAACCTTCTTTTCTTTTTTCCCAGCAGCAGACGCTATTATCTCCATCTGGGAATCATACTCTGAAGCCTTTGTGGCATAAGTATCCAA
>JANAVB010033117.1:0-45279 GCA_029216955.1 Iris pallida | reverse complement strand
AATTTACACGGAGATGTCATTCTCTGTTTTAAATTACAGGAGAATGAACATTCCCATACGTTTGAATATGAGACTAACCATTCTCCACGGAGAATTTCATTCTCCGTTTTAAATTACACGTAAAATGACCATTCTCATTCGTCATTTAACACTGGGATTGACCATTCAAAAAATGATATATATAAACATATAAAAGACAGAGCAGATGTAACAAATGTGCATACACAGAAGAATAAAAGTCAAATGTAAGATAATAGAAAGAAGTTATTAGCCCATTTATGTTGTAATTTCATAATATTTTTGGGCGATACATTTTCACTATGAAGCAACCTCTTAACCCATGCCAACCTAACCGTTGTAATTTTTTGGTGAATTTTATCATCATTTCTTTTGGTACTGTGAAGGGAGAATTCATCAAGCATTTCATATAGTATGCCGTGTACAAGAGGCAGTGGGTGCTTTCTGTTGTGCGATTTTGTATAAAAAATCATCTGTGTGCTCTCATACTCCATCATAGACTTGCATCTTTCCCTCATCATCTCAACTTTTCTCCTAACGATAGGCTCCAAGATCGTCCTCACAGATTCTGTATCTTCCTTGCCCTTGTCGTACGTGTTGGACACTATGGAGTTGTACTGTGCCCACACGTAGGAGCTCAAGTTGAATGTGAGTTGCGTATAGTGTTTGTTGGATTTATCAAAGAGTGGAATGACCATCCACTCTATGTCTTCCAGTAAATCCATGATGAAGTTTTCTACATCTGTTTTGAAAGTGTTATGGGCGCCGGCTGTTACGTCTGCTTTATGAGCTTGGACAATGATGGACTGTTTGTCAAAAAAAAACCAATATCATGAGTTAGTTTTATCGGTGTACACATGAATAGGGATTTTTCAGTTTTAATTCTTACCAATGGTGGGGCATCATGAATACAGACCACTTATATTGCATCTCCTGTGAACTTGACTGTATTCTCCTTCTTGCATTGGCTTGAATTGTTTCATCTTGCTTATTAATATGTTGAGTATTCCAGCCTCAAATCATGATAATAGAGAATGTCTTGTATGTCTATTGCTGTCAAGATGATTTTAACTCCATATTGATCTTTCGTAGCCACGTATACAACATCACTGCACATAAATTTATTTTAGATTAAATTAATAGAAATTTATCAGAAATAATTGTGAAAAAGACTAGGAAAAGAAAGAGTCATCAACCGTCCAACTGTCACGGAGAATGGCCATTCTCCAGCCAACCACCATGGAGAATGACCATTCTCCGATATGAATTGGACGGAGATTGGTCGAGTTCAGAATACATACAATGGAGTCATCTTTTTTGGGAATACGATTTCCTTGTAAAGCTTCTGCAGCTCTTCATCTGCAGCATTCTAAAGTCTGAGGTCATCGCATCCCTTTAGTATATCACCGTTCTTTTAGTTCAACCATTCTGGCATCTTCTTCGGCTTTCGGATCTGCCTTCTCATTGTTTCTTCTGATTCTAGTGTTGGGCTGAGTTTTTTTTGTTTTGTATAGGCATTAATCTTCCACTTTTATTAGCATCTGTTAATGTTCTCTTCCCCAAGGGAGTAAAATCATCATCGGCTATTACTGCTGATGGTTTTACCAACCTCTTTCGCCTCCCTCCTTTTTTTATTGGTTACTGCTTGATCATCAAGTTTAACAGATGTTGTTCAGCAGCTTGTTGAGGCTATTTAAGCTTCAATACTTCAATTATGACATCAAGATCAGCAATTTTGCATCCTTTTCAGTGACTTCTTTATTCAACAGTTCAACTTTTCCATGAAGCTCACTTTTCTCATTAACGAGCCTTTTATTGCTTTTCTGAGCTGCTATGTTATTTGCACTGATATAAAAAAACATCAATTAAAGGAAAAATGTCAATAAAAAGGAAAAAAAGAAAAGATCATTCTTCGTGTAATTTAATACGGAGAATGGTCATCCGCATGCATTTTAACATGGGAATGACCATTCTTCGTGTTATTTAACACGGAGAATGGTCATCTAATGCATTATAATACTGGGAATGACCATTCTTCGTGTTATTTAACACGAAGAATGACCATTCTCCTGTATTTTAGTATGGAGAATGACATTCTCTGTGTTTTTAACATGGAGAATGGTCATCATCATGCGTTTTAACACTAGAATGATCATTCTCCGTGATAGTTACACGGAGAATAGAATTCTCCATGTTTTGAACACGGAGAATGGCCATCCTCATGCATTTTAACACTGTTAATGACCATTCTTCGTGTAATTTAACACGAAGAATGGCATTCTCTGTATTATTTAAAATGGAGAATGCCATTCTCCGTATTATTTAAAGCGGAGAATGCCATTCTCCGTGATAAATTACATGGAGAATAGTCATTCTCCTGTGTTTTAACATTGGGAATGACCATTCTCCGTGTCATTTAACACGGAGAATATCATTCTCCATGTCATTTAACACGGAGAATGTCATTCTCCGTGTTTTTATACACGGAGAATGGATATTCTCCTGAACTATAACATGGAGAATCACAAATCAGAAATTTGAAAAAAAAAAATTTTACCTTGTGCCTGTAGCTCTTTAACCTTGTTGATAAGCTTCATCATCAGCAAGAATAACAGAATTCTGTTTTCTCAAATCCTCCAAATCATGCACCGATCCCTCCATCACAACGTTGGCTGCACGTTGTTGCGCTTCTTGTATATCTGCTCTTTCAGCTTTTCGTGGAGTTTCTCGTTCTGCGTGTTAGCTGCATGTAATTGCGCTTCTTGTGCCTTTAGCTCTTTCAGCTTTTCTTGGAGTTCCTTGTTCTGCACGTTGACTGCATATAATTGCGCTTCTTGTGCCTCTAGCTCTTTCAGCTTTTTCTGGAGTTTCTCGTTATGTGTAAGAATATCAGAATTTTGTCTTCTCAAATCCTCCAATTCCTGCGTTGAGCCCTCCATCACAACGTTCATTTCATCATGTTGTGGTATCTTGTTCAGCAAACTCATCTCCACCTGTTTGGTAGTGTCCCTCTCCCTTTTTTCAACTTCTTCTTGTATAGTTGGCTCATCTTCTTTGTGTCCTTCTTCTTTTCCAACAGATATAACCAGATCTTTGAATACCATTTTGGAGTTTAAATTGTTGTGATATTCGGTCCTGAGGAAGTTTGAGATTGCGTACCCATCCCATGTGAAAAATCTTGGGTAATCAGGAATTGGGTCGAACTTCCTTTTCACAAACGTACTATGTTCTGCAAACCAATAGAGGAAGTATATTGTGCAACCTTCCATTTTGGAGTAAGCACTAGAGTAATCCCCCATTTAGTTCTACTTGTAGTTCTCTTGATGCTATCTATGACATATGCCAAGATTAACCTTGGCCAGCATATACTGTTGATAACTTCTACGCTGTCTACCAATGTGAAGAATTTGTATGGCAAATCTGAACCGCCAGTCTTTGTGAAGAATGCAGTTTGGCACAAGTTGAAGATTATTATCTTGGCCAAATCATCTGGATTAACAGCTTTATCTCCGTGACGAAGCCGCAACAACAATTCAAGGAACTTCTCTTTCACTTTCTTATTAGCGATTTTTGAGTCTGGGCCCTTGGAATTAGACAACAATCTTCTAAAATGATCTCTACACAGGCTAAAAGATTCTGGTGGTGGGGGCTGCTATTGTTTTTCTATGATCAATTTTCTGTAAATAACATCATTCTCGCTTTCTTCCTTCAGCGGTAGACCGAAGATGACTGCCATATCGTCGACACTTGGCACGATTTTAACAGTGGTGCTCAATTGAAAGTATCCGGCACCATCTTTGTCTTCTGTTTAAGTTGCAATCAAATTTTCAAGACCTTCCGTTACCTTGGCCAATTCGTGAACGTGGACCCTGTTTTTGTAGAATACCTCGATAAAATTCTAGAAAACGTTATTCTTTAAAGAATTAATAACTGGCTCAGGTAAACGACCGCTATCTATATTGACATCCTCCACAAGTTTTAGCATTGTTTTGAAAGTAGAACGGAAAACTCTTGATTCCTTATTTTGACAGATTTTTTTCTACCAAAAAAATAATAAAACAAAAATTTAGGTTTTTTTCAACTGTTCTCTATCGATATAACACGGAGAATAGCCATTCTCTGTCATTTTGACACGGAGAATGGCTATTCTTCGTGTAATTTAACACGGAGAATGTCATTCGCCGTCTTAAATTACACGGAGAATGAACGTTCTTATGCGTTTTAATACTAAGAATGCCATTCTCCATGTAATTTAACACGGAGAATGATATTCTCCATGCCATTCTCCGTTTTAAATTACACGAAGAATGAACATTCTCATGCGTTAACACTGAGAAAGCTATTCTCCATATAATTTAACATGGAGAATGACATTCTTCGTATTTTTATACACGGAGAATGCCATTAAATGTGTAATTTAAAACAGAGAATGGTCATTCTCATGCGTTTTAACACTGGGAATGACCATTCTTCGTGTAATTTAAAACGGAGAATGACATTCTCCGTGTTAAATTACACGAAGAATAGTCATTCTTATGCGTTTTAACACGGAGAATATCATTATTCGTGTAATTTTACAAGGAGAATGGCATCCTCCGTGTAATTTAACACAGAGAATGATATTCTCCGTGTTAAACTGTCACGACCCGCTCCCAATTTTGGGATACGAGTTCGTAATCAAGTCCAGCCTATGCCGCAGCATCGACGATAGTACGCTGTCTATGATAACAATGGTCCACAACAAGCACAACACGCACAACACGCACATATATCATCCACAACTAAGCCAGCAATAATCACCAAAGATATCCAATAGTCCCAATATCATAATTATCAAATAATCCACTACAACTCATAAAGTCTCAGGAACAAACCCGGATAGCAGAAAATAAAACAAACTAAACTCTATAACTATAACTACTAACTAATGCGAATCCATAAGAAAGGAAATATGCTAAATCGTATCAGTGTTGGAATCGAGTACGCCAGTGACGTCAGGGTCGCCAACATACTCACCGTAGACCTCTGGGACAGATCTTGTTGTCTAAAGCTTGAAAAATAGTTATCTAGTCAGGATTAGAACAAGTACAAGTCTAAACCAACATGATACAAGTACAATATAAACCAATAAAATACTAAACATGGAAAATAATGATCAGTGGAAACAATGAACAATATGAACAAAAAATCATGGGATGGAAGAAACTAATAAGAAAAGTAAAAAGCATGAAAAGTAAAGAGACTCATATAATCACTCGTAATGTACGTGCCATGGGAAGTACAACGTTCCTACATATGGACGGCTTGGACGAACGATGAGGTTATAAGGCCCGCCATAACTCCACTGAGCAAGTGAGTCCAGCCGTCGGGTAAAGAGCCCACTCTAGCAGTTCAATAGGCCAAGCGGAGGTCTCAGAGGTGGAGGTGGTTCAATGGAAAAGTAGGCAACAAAATCCTTTGCCAACAATACAATCTGAGCTTTGTCCACGTGCCAGTAATTGTACCCCTCCAATATCCAAACCTCACTATCATGAAAAACATAGTCTCGATAACGATAAGGAGATATGAAAAATAGTCAATCACTCAACTCTCATGTGTGTAACAGTCAAGACATGAAAATATCATGTATAAGTAAAATATAACAATATAAAGTAAATGCACATGAATGTGTCAATAAGTACTTGCCTGAACTCCTGGACAGATTGATTTCACAAGTTGAAGACAAGATGACCTCTGACCTAGAAGCTATCAAATCATGCCATCATCCCACGAACCCTGTTGCACAAACAACCACAAGTTAGATATATAATTCCCACTCTAAAACCTTAGAAAGTAGCTAATGGGTTAACATAATTAGTCTTATTTTAATTCTGGAATAAACCAACTAAAAACCTATTTAAATCTGAAAATAGAATCTAAACACAAATAGTTGGCAAAGGAAAGTCACGGTTCCAAATTCGGGACCCGTGACACGCAAACTGAGACATACTGTTGACTAACTAGTCAAATATTATGAATTCAAAAGTTTGAGTGTGCAACATAGTAAATTTCAGCACCACGAGTGCAATAAAATTAACCGTGCCACAAAATCACGATTTGGTAAAAAGTTATCGCCATTATGGCTAACCGTGACCAAATCGATGAATCGTTGACCAAAACTGAATTCTATGAATAAAATAAAATACTAGATGAAACTCTGAATTTTTGGAAAAATTACATGTCGTAGAGATCGGTGTCAACTTTCCAAAACTTCAAACAGATCACGAATCGGAGTTTGGGATCCCTTGGAATCTCGAAAAGCACGCAAATACGTCAATATTTGGACAACCGGCACTCAATTAATTATCCAGAAGTTCGAACACAAAATTACAAAATAAAGTAGATATTCGGAAACCTAACCTCAATATGCTTCTAACAAAGAAAAATGGCACATGAAACGGATGTCAGGATTGACGGCAATCACTCCGCGAAGAGATCTCTGCTAGAACTCTCTCTCAAAAGGCGGCTAGAATTTCTAGGTTTTCATGAATTAATAACATATATATATATATATATAATATATATATATATATATATATATATAATATATATAATTAATATATATATATATATAGGAGAGAGAGGCGGTGGCTGACTCATTTGAGCGCCGACAGGTGGGCCAGGGGGTCGTTGCCTGTGTTGATGACTGTATAATTAATTATTTAATTACAGAAAATCATTAAAAATTTATTTTAACTCCAAATAAATTCCAGAAAAATCCAAACAAATCCTAGAAAATTATAGAAACTATTTCTAGGTGTCTAAAGCCTAAATAAAAGTTTGAACTCAAATTCACTTCATGTGACCCCACAGTAAATCACAAAAGCCTATGGAAAAATAAATTATATAGGTTTTAATTATCCAAAATTTCCCAAAATTCCAAAAAAATTCTAAAAATAGTAAAATAAAATATTTGGGACTATCTAGGGACCCTAGAAACCATATGTAATCTAATTCTATCATACTTCACCTATAGGCTTAGATACGATCCCGTGGGATCCCAAAATCAAATCTCTATTTAACAATAATTCTAACCACTCTATACTTAATAGTAATAAAATATAAATATAAATGAAAAATATTATCCAAAATAAAATTGTAATACTAGGAAACCAAATGCTACATAAACTACACGAAGAATAGTCATTGTCATGCGTTTTAACACATAGAATTTTATTATCCGTGTAATTTAACAAGGAGAATGACATTTTCCGTATTTTTATACACGGAGAATGGCATCCTCCATGTAATTTAAATCATTCTCCGTGTAATTTAACACGGAGAATGGCATTCTCCGTGTAATTTAAGACAGAGAATGGTCATTCTCATGTATTTTAACGCATGAGAATGCCATTCTCCGTGTAATTTAACACGGAGGATGCCTTTCTCGTGTAATTTAACACAGAGAATGGCATCCTCCGTGTAATTTAAGACATGGAATGGTCATTCTCATGCGTTTTAACGCATAAAAATGCCATTCTCTGTGTAATTTAACATGGAGGATGCCATTCTCTGTGTAATTTAACATAGATAATGGCATTCTCCGTGTAATTTAAGATAGAGAATGGTCATTCTCATGCGTTTTAATGCATGAGAATGCCATTCTCTATATAATTTAACACAAAGGATGTCATTCTCCGTGTAATTTAACATGGAGAATGGCATTCTTCATGTTAAATTACACAGAGAATGGTATTCTCCGTGTAATTTAACACGAATAATGAACATTCTCATGCATTTTAACACGGAGGATTTCATTCTCCGTGTAATTAAAACGGAGAATGTCATTCTCCATGTTAAAATTACGGAGAATGGCATCTCCGTGTAATTTAACATGGGGAATGAACATTCTCATGCATTTTAACACTGAGAATGGCATCCTCCGTGTAATTTTACACGGAGAATGACATTCTTGATTTAAATTACACGGAGAATGACAATGACATTCTCCGTATCACGACCAGCACCCATTTTTTTATTTTTTTATTTATTCGGGATGCGAGTGCGTGCGCAAGGCAACCTATGCCACAGTGTTGGCGGTAGAACGTTGTCTAGACACAATGCTCAATATCATATAAGAGAAATACTTTATTTGCTCATTCACAAAACTAAATTAATTATAATATTCACAAGTTTATATTTGAATACAAGGTACAACGCCTCACAAAATTATAAAAATGACGACTATATGAATACTAAACTATTTAACTAGACTCTAGGTTTGGCCTCTGCATATATCCTTGTCTCCCGAATCCGATGCTAAAGGCAGCCGCGACTAATCTATAAAATTTTGGTTTCCAGTCAGGAATGGAACGAGTACAATTCACTGAATGCGTTTCCAATATTTGAAAATGACTATAAAGCAGAGGTTAGTCTTTAAATATATGATTTAAAAAATAAACAAGAAAGACAGAATAAAACTAAACAGAGGAAGACAGTAAATGAAATACAAAGAAATACTCATAGACTGACTGAAGTACCTTTGATATGTGACTGGTCTCGGGTCAATTACACAACACTGTCTACGATATTTACACTGTCTACACGGTATAATGCAATAATAAATCACTGTCTACACGGTATAATGTAATAATAAATCACTGTCTACATGGTATACACTATATAAGGTCAGATCACATATCCTTGGTACTTTACCTCCTAGACACGACAAAATATAGCAAAAATATAAAGACGAAAATCACATATCTATTGACTATCAATGAGGTATAGTAAAATTCAGTATCAAAAACAAACAATAAACTGTACTCGCCTGGAGTCCTTAGCTGGTGAATCATATAGTACCATTGTGTCCCAATTTGTCTGATTGGCTAGTGTCAATGTGAAGGATTCGGAATTCGTAAGAAAGTAAGAATACGATTAGTCACGATCAATGGCTTATAACCGAAGAGGATTCGTAACTAATACATGTATCTATTTTAGAAATACATTTAGGACATAATCGATAATTAAAACCCATTTAGGAAGCAAAATAGAAGATACGAGTGGCTTGGCACCTTCGGTGGCTATGACACGGGGAGCGACGGAGCTCTGTGCTCGACCGGTGGCACATGGATCCCAACGGATCGGTGACGGTGGCTAGGCAAAGACCTGGTGGCAGCACGCACGCAATCGAGGCAGTAGAGAGCTGGGCGACGCACGCGGCTTCTCCGGTCCTGGTGGAGAGTTCGGCTAGCACTTGTCCATGGACTCCGGCCATGGCAGGAGAATCTGGGATGGGAAGCGGGGCTTGTAGCGGACGGGGATGTGGCTAGAGGAGTGAGGAGGAGCGGCAAAGCGGATGGGTCTCGGTGGCTAACCGCTCGCAGCGGCGGGTAGCGGGAGAATCCCGCGGTCAGGCGCTGGATCAGTGGCGCAGAAGGGTCGTCGGTGATGGCGCAGGATGGCTCGCCTGCGGATCTCGAGTGTAACGGCTGGGACACCTGGAATCGGGCTCACCGGAGCATATCAGAACGGCAGGGGCACGACGAGGTCCAGACGGAGGTTAGGTTTAGTTTTTTTGATTTTCGCTTGTATCTGATGTTTGTGAATTTTTGATGTTTGTTGTGGATGAATGTGTCCATGTCGGACACGGGGATAGGATCCTGTGGTTATTTTGGCGATCATGTCCGAGAGTTGGACACGAAGAATATGTACCGTGGTGTAAAAACTGGACATACAGACGCTGCGGTATTATTATTTATATATTTGGCTTTGTTGGTGGTGATGATGTCTGTGGCTATGGTGATGTCGACAATGGTGATGGCGATGGTCGGGAAGATGCAGCAGATGTTGGTTTTGGGTGCCATGGTGGTTTGTCGAGGGTGGTCATGGCGCTGGTGGTGTGGAGACAATGGTAGTCGTGGTTGTGCTTGATGGTGATCGCGGTGGTGGACGACGGGAAGGAGGCAGATGGGTTGGTCGAAGAAAGTTTCGGTGTTCGGGTGCCATGGCGAGAGGGGTGGTCGAATGTTTTCTGGGTTGGATGGAAAGGCTATGGTGATATGGTGGCTAAGCATATTTTTTTATGTTATGGACAAATAGAGAAAGGGCCTCTTCTTAAATAGGAGGAAAGGACATAATCAGATAAGGAGTATATTTCGAATAGATAAAGCTTCCCTTTTGTTTAAACCAGAAGATTCTTAAAATAATTAATTTACGCAAAATCTATTATAGATAATAGTATTAATTTAAAACAACCCTTAGTATTTAATCTCTAGTAGCTAAGTCTTAAATTTTAACTCAAACTTATCAGTAAAAAATTCATATGAATTTAATTCAATCGTTAGTCTAATCTAAATCCTTTAAATGATCTCAATAATAATAATTTTAAATTAATATGCAATATTTATCAAGTAGTATTAATTCTAATGAATGAATCCTCATATAAAGTCAAATAGGATATAAATACATCTATTTCAATCATTTAAAGGATTGCTATAATAGTTTAGGATGTTATTCTATCTATCCAACAATGAATTTGAAACCAATCTTAAATACGCTATCAACATAATAACTTTAAAATGGTATTTACTATTTATCAAAATAAGTTAAGTCACATATCAAATAATTTCAAACATACAACTTCAATATTTAATTAAATAATAACTATGTCATAAATTTTAAAATATCTTAAGGAGGCCTGGACAAAATTTTAGGGTTAGGGTTTATAGATTTGGGAAAATTTTCAGAGTTGGGGATTTCAGAGATAATTTTGAAAATTCGAAAGAGGAGTTACAAATCTACCCACCTTAGAAATAAATTCGTCCTCGAATTTAAGAACTACTAGGATAGACGGACTTGGTTGTTATTGATAAAATAGATGGAAAGGAAAAAAATTCTTTGATGAGGACATTGATCAACTACGGTGGAAATGGACAGGGTAAATAGATATGACTTGGTGTTGGAACCTTAGGCTAAGATTTTGAATCTTAAAGTGTTCTAAAATGTTCTAAAAATCGACACAATAGCTAACCATAGCCTCAAGGGCAGTTTATCAATCGAAGACTCTACCCACCTTAGAAATTTCTTCCTCGAAATTTCGAAGGGCACAGTTAGTCATGATTAAGAGTAGGATCAAGAAAAGATACATCGTGGCACGATTTAAAGTATAGTCCAAGGGTCTAGTCACAATGGTCAAGGATATAATCTATACCAGAGAAAGTTATTAGACACGATATAGGCATGGTCAACTATCAAAATTTTAGTCTCGTCTAAACGCGGTTAAAATCGCTTAGATACAACTAAGATGTAATTACAATCAAGGTTAATCATGCAAGTCATCTAAGCATTATCAAAATTAAAAGTTAGCAAGAGTCTGAGCATGGTCAAAATAGTTACGATCATAGAGGAATGAAAATCTTAACATTAGCAATAATTATTTTGAAATATAGGCACGATTATGATTATTAGTCAAATAGTTTAGTCATGATCAAAGTTGTTTAGGAACGATCTACTAGTTAAGCAAAACTGTTTAGGCACGATTATAGAATCAAGACCTTGAAAAAGATGCGAATTGACTCGATCAAACTATAATAAAAGTAGTATAATCGCGATTGAAACTTTGTTTAAGGATGATCAAATCAAAATTGTTTCGATGTGCTTACTATTTATCTGTAATCATTTAGGCACGATTCTTTGAACCCAAAATCTAGCTACGTTCCAAAATTCTAGTGGAAGGGAATAAAAATAGGTTTAAAAGATGACAATTCGAAAATGGAAAGATAAGGAAGAAGGAAGACCAACCAGTTTATTTGAGAAGATGGTAACTAGGAATAAGACACAAATCAATTTGGAAACTTAATAGTCATATGCTAATAAAAGACGTGGCTTCTATGGTATTCGAAAATCGTAAGCATATTCGAAGTCGCTTTACCGAGAATTTATGTCTCGCCAGTGTACATCTAGCTGTAATAAACTCTTGGTTTCACAACTCGAGCAAGGATATGGTAACGAATACCCTATCAACTCTATCCAATCTTGACATAACAACTCAAGGATGAATATAGGACAACCAAGATATAGTTTTAATAATGTTCGATAACTCATGATTATCTGGAATTACTTCAACTTAGGGGTCATGCCTCGCCAGTGCGCTATTGGCTGCAGTGAACCCGCAGTCTCCATAATTCCAGTGATTGGCAATATGATGTCTTGCCTTTATGATTCATCGAAAACTATTTCAACTATATTCATAAATTTCAAAGGAGCTTGTAGAATTTTCAGAAGTTGGTCATGACAGAAAAATGTAAATATCTGTTCTTGAAAATTAATTTGAAAAATCAGATGATGGACTAGGAAGGAAAATGATCGAAGCAAGAGAAATTTTAATTCTTATTTCTCTAAATTCAAGGATCGAGGGGAAACATGTAACAAAACTGATTCAAAAATACTAGATGGATAACTGGGTCATGTTAGGTTCAAAAGTCAATGGAAAAAATAGAATATTGATTTTTAGAAATAATTACTTATGGAGATAATTAAGTAATATTGCCTATGTAGAAAAGATAATTGAACCGATTCTAGGATGATCAAGGTGTGAGAAGGGTAAGTATATATATATCCTACAAGTCACAATTCTTAAAAATAAAAGATTGATTAGGGAGGAAATAAGAGACGTACAGGCATTCTAATCTCTATTTCATGGATACTCAATTATTGAGGAAAAAACTTTGGTGATAGGACTAACTCGAGATTTCTATATGGGTCACAAATTAGATATCATAAAAGTAATTCCTCTGGGCAAAATAGAAAATAAATAAGCGACTCGGACTTATGACATGGTAATAGTTAGAGAGGGCTAAATAAATGACTAAGGTGGGAAATTAAATCATCGAAGTCCCCGTTTACCAAGTTAATAATTTACTCACCTTGGATCCTGTCATCATTTCAAAAGGTAAAAGTTTATCTATGAAAACCTGCCAAGTTGGCTAAATTTAATAAAATCTTACCTAAATTGCAAGGCCTATATAACAATCCTTAACTACCCATCAGTCAAGTTGATTAAGGGACTCATATTCCTACTCATCCTCCTAATTCAATTCAATCCTAATGTGAATGAGCATTTCATGGTCGCAGGCTCAAAATAGTACGACTAACTTAAGTACTAGCACGAGTTCACACAATTTGCTAAAACTGACCTACATGGGCCACCAAAAAAACTTGTCACGACCCTCACCTATTTTTTATTTATTTATTCGGAATGGAGTACGTGCGCAAGCCAGCCTACGCCGCAGTGTCGGCGGTAGAATGCTGTCTAGCCACAATGCTCAATATCACATAAGAGAAATACTTTATTTGCTCATTCACAAAATTAAATTAATTACAATATTCACAAGTTTATATTTGAATACAAGGTACAACGCCTCACAAAATTATAAAAATGACTACTACATGAATACTAAACTATTTAACTAGCCTCTAGGTTTGGCCTCCGCATATACCCATGTCTCCCGAATCCGATGCTAAAGGCAGCCGCGACTAATCTGTAAAATTTTGGTTTCCAGTCAGGAATGGAACGAGTACAATTCACTGAATGCATTTCCAATATTTGAAAATGACTATAAAGCAGATGTTAGTCCTTAAATATATGATTTGAAAAATAAACAAGAAAGACAGAACCAAACTAAACAGAGGAAGACAGTAAATAAAATACAAAAAAATACTCACAGACTGACAGAAGTACCTTTGATAAGTATGTTAATCCAAGGTTGGTTGAATTAAAATCAAATAATATTAGTTTAATTTTTGTACAGATTTTTTTTATGATTGTCATAGAAATTTAAGTTTATAACTTTTTTGTAGTTACAAGGTTCAGCTCCGTGTAATGGATGAGACATCTTCTGCTTCATTTGTTGTCTTTGAAAAAGATGCATCTAGGATAATTGGAAAAAGTTCTTCGCAAATCAAATCTGAACTCATCAAGGTTTGATTTTGAAAATATACGGTGTTTTATGACTTTTTATTTGTATTATTCGTATGTTGGTACATTTTAAGTTTTTGTTAATTTGTAGAATGGAGATATAAAGAATTTTCCCGATGCACTGAATGTATTTGTTAATAACAAATACATTTTCAAGGTTAAAGTTTCTGAATATAACCTAAAGGAAGAATTCTCTACTTATAGTGTCAGCAAAATGTCTTCTGATTCTGTCTTGATTGAAGCATGTACCAAAAGTATCGATGTAACACATGTCTGTTAGAGTTTTTGTTTTTTGTTTTTAGCCTTTTTGTTACATACTTAGTAATTTGATATCTAATCAATTTTTTTATTAAAGGATTCCATTACTGGAGATGCCCATGGATATTCACGCAATCAAATTACACCTACTAGCTTGAAGACCCACAAGATTGTTGACCTTGAAGGTGTAGGAGAGGCAAGCGATGGAGATGGTGATTTTTCGACAACCAAGGTTCCATTCAAAAAGATAAAAGTGGAGAAAGAAGAGTTCTGAACATTTAGTCATGTCATCAAGTCTGATTGTTATCCTTTTGGTTTAAGTCTAAATTTTGTTACGAGTCTGACTTTGGTTTAAGGGTATGTGTTGCTTTGATTTGGTATTGTTGTACACCAATTTATTTTGGTGATTGTTGATTTTTTAATGTTTGAATAGATCGGACAAACTATGGATTTATGTTATGTTTTATTAAACCATTCATGGTAGGGTTAGGAATTGGGTTCCTGATAGTTCGGGAATTCCTAACTCAATATAAATTCTGACTTTAAGAAAACCCTAGAATAATTTTTTTAAAGAAATTTCAGTACGTAAAAACAAAACTTAATATAAATACTGAGAAGAATAAAGACTATTGTACTTTGCCAAATAAAACTCATATTTTGCATCAACAGAAGAATTATTAAACCATGTTTGCAGGCCAATAATCATTAATCTGTAGTAAACAAGTGCTAATTTTATGGTTAAATTAATCAATGATTTACAAAATTATTCTGTGTTAATGCAATTTAACAGACTGAGAGATAGATTGCAACTTCTATTCATGTGATAGGTGTAACTCCACTTTTCTAGATAATAAATTGAATTTTTCTCCTGTGATTTATTTAATATTTTAATTTACTTTTGGATTATCTTAATCACTAATTTTTATTAATGATTTTCTAAGTATTTTTCTAAGTCCTTTATTAGAGAATATTCCAGTAACTAAGATTAGCTAATTGATTTTCCTAAATTTCTATTAAATTTATTGATCGATTATAATAGGAATTTATTAATGTTTTTCCTAACTCTTTTATTCCATTTGTACTTCCTATTTTCATCCATTCTCAGCCAAAAGGGCCAGCCCGACCCATCACTCAGTCGGGGTGCGGATCCCAGCGGGTCCACCAACCCATTTAACCGGAACCGCTAACCCTTTAACCTTCCTCAATCGTTAAATTTGAATTTTCCATTCCTTTTTCCCATTTTGTTTTCCCTCTACTCCTCTGCTGCGAGATCGACGACGACGACGAGCTGCAGCACCGCGCGCGACGGATGGGCGACAAGCTTCCAGAGAATTCCTTTCCTCAACTGCCTAACCAACTCCTAACCGTTTTCTAACCGTCTCCACCACCTCGTCGCTGCCCGCCTAACCGCCTCGCTGCCTGCCCGCCTGATCACGCAACCGCCTGCCGTCACTGTCGTGCCTATAAATAGGTCATCGACCCCCTTCTTCTTTATCACTCCTGCTGCAGCGAAGCCTTGTCGAATCTTCCATTACCGTCCTCTTCTTCTTCCTCGACGAGCTATAGCCACGGCGGCCATGGCGATCAGTGGCACCTCCAGTGTAGACGCGACGACGACGTAACATTGGAGATGATGAGTCTTGGAAATGAGCTTCTAGTTCGATGATCCATGGCGATCGGTCCTGGGGATCTGGAACTACGGTGAAGACACAGCGTGGGAGACGACGACGATCGCAACGACGATAGGTGAGTGATCGATTCTTCTCTAATCGTTCTTGATTCCTCTGCTTTCTATTTTTGATCCTTGTATGGAACAATTTAGTAAGATTGTGTTGGCAGCATTTGAGTCGAACCTCTGGACGGATTTTCTTCTCGTTTCAATTCTTGATTGTTTGGTGAAGACTCATTGGTGAGTTCTTGAGAATTTATGTGAATTTCTTCAATTTTGGAGTCGTTACAATTCGAATTGAACTCATATTGCTGCTTTTATTTCGTGCACACCATCTGTTCGACAAAATGCTTGTGTGGGGACTACTACCAGTTTTTGGACTCAATAGAACTGTGTCGGACTCGAGGAAGGCACGTTTAGTGACGGCTAACACTCAGGTAAATTTCTGTATACGTTTCCTTGCTCTGCAGAACCTGGTTTGCATAATGTCGAACCGGACACCACATGGGAATAAGGACACAAAAACTTGAAGGGTTGTTGAGGACACGATCATGTGCCCATGAGAATACTACAGAGACAAGTCATTGTGTTAGCTGGGGGATTGACACAGTAGTATGGTGTTAGATTTATGAAGGTTCGGTTCTGCACTTGAGGATAAGTCAGAGTAATGAACTATAGACTAGCCGTTGGAATTTGAATATACATACTGTAGGATAGTAATTTGGATTTCAGTGGAGGTTGAACCATGTTAGTTTCATGTGGTAAGTTCAGGTTGGTTTTAGTATGCAGTAGACCATGGACCATATTAGCCTATTAGAATTCATATGTTTACTTTGAGTCAATACATTTGATTATTGAGTTGGGCTGACCTTGGGCCTGTGGCAGTAAGAGAAGGATAGGGTTTGCTAGGGATTTTATCCTAGGCTTTACTTTGGAAGATAAGTGACATTAGGCATACAAATGACTAGCTTAGCAATTGATTAACTCTTGTTAAGTAATAGTTGGGGCTAACTAGTAGTTAAGCTACCAAGTTATTAGGGTGTGATATTCAAATTATTTAGGAATTATTTTAGTTAAATTCTAAATGTTATTTTCTAATTCTAGGTGATCTAGAAGACTTGGATAAAACCTCGGAATCAAGGCAAGCACATGTACTCAGTATTACCATCATTGCATTCATTGCACTCGTATTGTCTCTTGTCATTATTTTACTATTCTTGATTGATTGCTTGCATTGTTTCTCGTGTCGGGTGGGGGACGTTCTAAGATATGTGATTGACTAATATTGGACAAATATTGTCTGATAGCATACTCCGTATGCCTGATGTATATTTCGTACGTGACTGATAGCATTGTTATCAGACATGCCTGATTATTGCGTGACTGATAGCATTGTCGTCAGACATGCCTGATTATTGATTGACTGATAGCATATTCTATATACCTGATTACATATTAGTCCCCACATGTTGATAACGTCCAATTGCACATGTACACCTAGCTAATGCATACTTTATATTCATATTGCTTCTTTGTCTTTCAGTTATATTTGCTATACTGTTCCATTGATCTCCAGGGTGAGTTTTATTGAGTTACATTGTGCTTTGCTCCTTTCCTGATTGGATCATTAATTACAGGTGAGATGGATCTTTAGATTGTCATGGCTGGCATTGGAGCTCACTTGACATTGAGATAGCTAGTTTCATGTATAGGAGATTGATTGAGTGTATTTGATTATATGTTGATGTTGTAGTATTTATCTTTTACTAGCTTTGTACCCGTCCATTCATGTATAAGTTGTAGTAATTGTATAGTGGATTGCTATGATTGCTAATGTAGATTCCGAGATTAGATGCTGTGACGAGATTACTCTTATTATTGATGACTAGACGGCTCACTACCGCTGTCAACGACATTATAGGCCGGGCATACATAGGCCCGTACCCAATTATTCGGGAGCGGGGCGTGACATATTTTTGTGGTGGCCCACACAGGTCTCTATCTAATGATACTTAGAATTAAAGTGCCATTGGAAGCAATCGGAAGTAGAAAACTCATCACAACGTAGGACCGTTATTTTATTGCTTACTTTTCTGTCTTTTATATATCTTGTTAACACACACAGTACACCTACGAGTCACTGATGGTTCTCCTACAATTCCAGAGATGGCCAAAGGAAGGAAGAAACCTCATCTGCGAGGCCGCACTCCGAGTGTAGCCTGAGGATCATCTGCCCTACCTATGATAGCTCCAAAGCGCTCCGGTACCCACGTACCACCCGTCACGGGAGCTTCTTCACGACATTCCATTAGTTCTATGAGGGGCACCCAGATGCGTGTGTCACGACCCGCACCCTAGAGTAAGGGCACGAGACGTGGGTACGTCCAGCCTATGCCGTAGTGTCGGCGGTAGAACGCTGTCCTAGGTCACAACATCTAACAATATAACTCTAAGCAGTTTATACTCCCCGAATGGGGGTGACATAGCAGAATGTAAACTCAATCACAACTAAGAAAGAAGAAGCACGATATGATATAGAACTCAAAGAAATACAGATGATCAGAAGAGTCTAAGATAATATCTCAGCAACATCCAGAAATACAAGTCTCAACTACTGAATATGAAAGAATATATACAATCCAGATCTCAAAGACAGAAATAAAGTCTAACTAAACTAGTCTCAAGACAACATAAGTAAGATAAAGCCTAACTAATAGGGGTAAAGTCATCAGCTAGAGCTGGGTCCTCCTAAGAGTCCAGCTCACAAGTGTCGTCTAGGACTGCCCCGTAGAAGGTATCCACACAGGCCTCCTCCTCGTCCTCTGTAATATTTTCAACAGGTCCAGTCAGGACAGGAGCGAGCACAATACATCTCAACAGATCATAGCATGTTAGAAAATATAATCATGCAGTAAAATAAGATACATGAACTGAAGGAAATACAGAATGTAAACAGAGAGAGAACTGTAATAGAAATATCTACTATAAATAGAGACTAACAGTGGCTAGTGAGTCAGAGTACAATATAGACATGTAAATAGCATAGGAGATTCTGATGCTACACTACGGAAAGATTCTGATGCTACACTACTTGGATATTATTCACATGTCTACTTCTACTCCCCCGTACCCCCAATCAATACACAAGGATCCAGCCAGGTTATGTTATGATTCCATGCAATGGCCCTGTAGGTCCTAAAAAAATCAAGTTGCACACATCAACAAAGTCAGAAAATCAAGAATACAACTTTCAGATGAACTGTGCAGACATCAGATTGCGCATCCTTCAGATTGTGCACACTAGATTACGCACAATCCCAAGCGCGCAGGCTGACGTGGCAAAAATCATCATTATCTGACACAATCAAATCTTTCTAACAACTGACAGCATAGAGATCGAGGCGGCCGTTCGTTTAAACGTGCAGCACGGCGCTCGAGGACAGCTGGCAGCGCAATCCATGTTGGCGCAATCCGTGTTGGCGTAATCCATTTCCTGCACAATTCAAGTTGGCACAATCCAAAGTCTGCGCAATTCAATATGCGCATTCTACCAGTACAAATGATAAATACACGTGGCATTCATGCCATCAATTGCTTATTTCATGGCAACTGCCTATGCATGATCATGCGTATTTCAATCAAATGATGCCATGTGGCTAAGACAGTTAACCCATGATCCAGCAACTGCCTGCGCAGTCCATTGCTGCGCAAACCAAATTAATGCACAATCCATCATGCGCAGTCCAGAATAACTACAAGTTAGTTATTTTTCAGAACTCTATAAATAGAGTTTCAAGTCTCCATTCAAGGAGATCACGAATCAATAATCAGAGATCAGAGAGTTCAGGAGTTCTTGTCCAAGTGCTGCTGCATTCTTCCGAGGCTTTTGCCTTCAACTTCCGAGGCTTTTTTGCCTTCAATTCCAGAGTTGACTTCAACTTCAGAGGCTTTGTCGTCAGAGTTCACATCGTCCAAGGGATAAAACAATCGTCATCTAGATTAGATTTCTAAAGTTGTACCATTCTCAGAATTTAAATTATAATCTTTTACAAAGTTTGTATCAATAAAGTTCTTCAACTTTTGTTTTTGCAAACAAAATGGCGACTCTGCTGGGGACGACTTTCTCCTCCGATGAGGAAGTGACAACTCAATGTGACGTGGCGTCTATCGGAAAGACGCAGAAGACACTGGTTGTGAAGATCAACCAGACAGCCTATGAGTCTATGATCAACTCCAAGACCACTCCTTGCACTGCAACCACTGCTGCCACAAGAAAAGTGCGCACATTGTGGGTCTCTAAGACTGATGCACAGTCTGCCAACAAGACTGCTGCACAGTCTGCCAAGAAGCCTGCTGCATAATCTGTTGCACAGTCTACAGTTGCTGCCACCAAGCCTACTGTACAATCTGTTTCTGCCACTGCTGCACAATCTGATATTGCCAGTACACAGAAGACTTCATATGCTGCCATGGCTAAGTATAAAACTCCTATGCCCCTGGCGCAATTGGCTGCCAATCTTCCTGCGCATACCAACATTCCAGCAACCAGAGTGCAACCTAAGCATTCTGTGGCAAAAACTCTTGATGCGCAAACCACAATCTCTATGGCCAGAACCAATGTGCCATCCTTTCATGCGCAAAGCATTCCTGCGCAATCCAAGAGTGACAGCCTTTTGGCTAAACTCTCTTCTTCTCATAACAAAGGAAAATATTCTGCTCCTCTTCCCAAACACACTGTTGCTCCTGCACAATCCACTGGGGGTAATCCTTTGGCTATTCCTCTTTCTCTTCAAAACAAAGGGAAAGGCCCGTTGGTCTTTTCTCAAACCTTCTTGTCTCATGACTTGGAAGACAACAGAGGGAAACGCTCTTTAGCCAACCCTTCGTCACAAAATAAAGGAAAAGGCCCTTTGGTCTTTTCTCAATCTTCTTCAGTCTTTACCGAAGAAGATCCATCTGAACGTGCCTTGGCATCAATCAGTACTAGAACTCTTTCAAATAAGGATTCTTCTTTCCTTAATAATAAGAGAACTTGTACTGACCAAAGAGGTATTCTGCCTACCCCGGTAGCAGAATTCTACGACCTCCCAACTCTCAAGATTTTCCGTTCCAGACAAGGAAAATTGTTAGTGTCTCAGACAGAAACCCCTGGGAGTGAATTTGCTGATCTCAGAACTTATCTCAACAGACCCACTTCGGTGAAACGCAAACAGCCAATGCCGAAGATCAAACATCATCAAAAACAAATCTCCAGGGTTAAAAATCCTGACACTTATGCCAATGAAGTAAGCACTTCCCTGTATACTCAAGGGACTAAACAATTGAAGAATCGGAATCATGTTCCGAATGTTATCAAAGAACAGATCCCTCAGAGTTTTCCTCATACTGCTGTTCCCGATCTCCGAGAACATCTCAGACAAAAGCGGATATTATCTCAACACCTTCAGTCCAACCATCTGATCATCATTGCAATCACAAAGTCATCATCCAATGTTGTTGTCAAACAACAAAACGATCTGTCTTCGATCGTTTGACTTTTGCTAAATCTGAACCTATGTCAGAGGAAGACGAAGTCTTGTATGCTTCTGTTAACATGACTTCCCGAGATACTGAGGGTAGAAGATGTTCTAAGCACGGTAAACTCCGTAAACCAAGTCAGCGGTATTTAGAATTACTCCAAGAATCTTCTGAAGGAGTATTTCGACATACCCGTTCTCGAAGCCGAGATACAATCGGTCAAAGTAATCTTCCTTAAAATCCTTTAGGTTATTCTTCTTCAGACTATGATGCATATAGTGAAAGCTCTGAACAGACAGTGTCTTCCACTGTTCCAAGAGAAGTGACATCTTATGTTGTCACTGATGATCCAGATGCTTCAACTTCTATAAATCAGGAACAATGAATCGCTGCACTTGAAGACAAACTAAAAACCATGGCTGAAATGGTTGCTAGTATGCATTCCATCATTGTAGCACAACATGTTACACCACCAACTGCACCTACTACGAGTCCAGAGATCATAGCATCTTTGGTACCTGTCAATACTGGACTGGGGGTAGTGTCTCCTCAAATGCCTCCTGTACAAGTACAAGTTCAAACTACACCTAGTCAGTCAGGAGCTGGGGATAGTGCTTACAATGCTGTTCCTCCTCCTACCACTCTAACTCATCCTGCTCCTTCTTCGTCATCAGAAGACGCCAATGAAGCTGTCAAACTCTTGCGAACCCAGTTCGAAGCTTTCAAAGAGAAAGACAACTTGCAAAGATTAGGGATCAAGCAGTCCTATCCAGTTGAATGGAAGGAAGTCCCGTTCCCACCGAAGTACAAAATCCCAACAATCTCTTTGTTCGATGGCAGTACTTCCCCTAGTCAATTCATCAATCATTTTGAGGTAATGACCGTTCAACTTCAGCTAAATGATGCTCTTCTTACCAGAGTGTTCGTCGATTGTTTAGCCGACGTAGCATATGACTGGTACAGAAGTTTGCCCGATGGTTGTATCACTTCCTTTTTAGGCCTCAAACAAATCTTTCTGGAACGGTTCTATGAAGGATTTAACGACATGACTATGTCAGCTCTCAACAAAATCAAACAGAAACATAATGAAACTGCTGAGAGCTTTATCGAACGGTTCTGCCGTGATGCTTTGAAAATGCCTCCCGGAACTCCAGCTGCTGTCACTATTGATACTTGTAAGGCAAATCTTTTGTCTATTTTCAGTATGTGGACAGGGTCTACCCAATTCCAAGATTGGCCTTCATTCATTGTCAACGCCAAAGCTGCAGAAGTAAGTGCCGAGAAGTTCAAATAATTGGGGGTACAAATGTCTAACCCTGATCGGGATGAACACCAGACATTAGGTGGTGGCAACCGCCAGAACAATCGCAAAGCAAAAGAGACTTTGAACATCAATCTGAACAAGAATAAAGAGTCTTTGGCTGTCAATGTGGCTCCGCCCACTTCCACTCCGACTCCTTCTGCACCTCCACCAAGGGAACCTCGTCCGAAAGTAGAATATTCCTTCGACGAGAATGATACTGCAAGCATCTTTGAATGTTTACTCAAAAGCAACAAGATTCAACTCCCAGATCCAAAGAAGCCTGATGAAGTTGGTAAGACAGATCATCCTAAATATTGTGTTTACCACAGGTTTATTGGACATCCTACTCGAGCATGTTATGTGCTCAAGGGTAAAATTCAAGAGCTTGTAAATGCTGGTGTAGTCACTCTACAGCAAGATGAGAAGACTGTTACTGTGAACATGGTTTCAGTCCAATTTGGTGACTTTCCTCCGCAAATGGTATAGCACGGTGTCATTCCAATTCCTAAAGCTACTCTTGAGATTGAGCATCTTCCGCCTCCACCAAATGAAGGTCTTGTTCCTTTGTCTCTTGACAACGGCGAAGTTATCTGGGTCCATCCAGATCTTGTTTCTGAATTCCAAGTCTCTTCTTCATCAAAAAAGAAAGACCGCTCCAAAAGCAAGATAAAGACCTACAATATGGTGTCTTTTGAACCCATCGTTGACGAAGAAATTCTGTTAGGCACCAGATCGGGGAAAGCTTACTTGAAAGAGTATCATGATACTCAAAAAGATCCTACCTCTTCTTCTGAACCTACCCCAGTACAACCTACTTCCACTGAAGAGATTCCTTCCACATCCTCACCAGTTGTGGTGCCTATTCCTCCTAAGCCGGTGGTTGCTGATAAAGGCAAACAACAAGTCCGCTTTGACAAGCCCCTGAAGAAATCATCTCCTACAGGACTTGAAAAGCCATACAATTTTGATATATTGGCTCAACTAGCCAATACATCGGCTAGATTATCAATCTTCGAGCTCTTGCGCCTTTCTAAAGAGACTCGAGAAACTCTAAGTGAAGCCCTGATGCAGGCTGAAACTTGCCTAACTCTCCTCAAGAAACTGGAAGCAGAGCCAGTTTCTTGCCACCATTGTCACAGTGTCCTGGAGTTGATTCCAAACATAACTTTCACTCAGGATGATATGCTGCTGGAGGATAATAGACATGATCGTCCTCTTTATTATACATGATATGTCGACTCGATGAAAGTCGATCGTATCCTGATAGATCCAGGGTCTGCACTCAGTATCATGCCAAAGACAATGCTTGACGCATTAAAGATACCAGTACATAGTCTTTCAAGCACAATCACCACTATCTTGGGATTCAACCAAGGAAGGAGTGAACCGTTGGGTAAGATTCGCCTGAAACTCCAAATAGGCAATCTTCGCACAAATGTGACCTTCTATATTATCGACAATCATGGCTGTTCTTACAACGCTCTCTTGGGAAGACCTTTCCTCCATGAACATAACATTGTTCCATCAACTCTGCATCAATGCTTCAAATACGTTGATGACAAAGGACAAGTTCACAAGGAAGTTGCAGACCTTTATCCTTTCAAGGGTGTCGAAGCATACTGCGATGACGCTCGTATGTACAAGAAAGAATTTATGAAAGTGGTATTGGCCATGGATACTGAAGAAGATCAAGAAACAGTGCCCAATGACACTCTCATTATACTTGTTAAAGGGCGTGTTTCCTACCCTCAGTCTTCTAAACCACTGGCTATTCACTTGCCAGTTCAGCGGTAGTCTACTGATGCCGATCAGGATAAAAGGGATCTCACCTCTTCTGAGCCACTTGTTATTGACTTACGTCGTAACAAGGACAAAAAGCAGCTCACTTCTTCTGAGCCTCTTGTTGTTGATTTAACTCATAACAAGGAAAAAAGGGAGCTCACCTCTTCTGAGCCACTTGTTATTGACCTTCGTCGTAACAACCCTCTTCCACGCTCTTCTTCTCCCCCTCTTGTAATCAATCTGACCAAGCCTGCTAAGGCTAAAGGTCCTGCTGTAAATACAGATGTACATATCAATGAAAAAGCATCTACTTTCCAGTATACTGATGTTATTTATTATACTAAATACTATTTGGATATGTTAGATAGCTTTCAGTTATTTACAATGGGAATTGTGCAATCTCTTCAAACAGAAGTTTCATGTGAACACCCAAAAGATTTATATCGTATTGTTCCTGCTCGCAAGAAAGGTGAACGTCCAATACTTTTTAGTAAAAGACCGGAATAAAAATTTAGCTACACGAATGATAGCAAAGTTAACGACATGGGACATCTTCAATTCTGTCGTTACAGTCAACAATCAAAAGACATCGTCCGAAAGATGGGTTACGACTTTAAAAGCGGCCTCAATTATGGTAAAGGCAGAAGGACCCCTCTCCGTACCGCTGTTCCACAAGGAATGTCAGAAATGTATTACAGCAGGACCAAAAGAGGTCTTGGATATGCTTCTCCTCCGATGTTATCCCCAGCAGGTTCCGAATCTGATAGTGAGGAACGTTCTGAATCTTCTGATTCCAGATCATAGGATTCTGACACTAGCATTGGTGAAGTCCATCGTGTAATCGTATCTTCTAATATGGTATCCGTTGAACTTCTGGAAGAGTATGATGAGGACATTGAAGAAAATCCTGAAACAGATCCTTGGGCTCAACAGATGGATAATCAGTGGGTACTCCGATTTGAACAAAGAGAACCTCCTACTGAAGATCAACTAATTTAAGTTGATGTAGGGAAAAGCGAGTCGCCTCGTCCAATCTTTATTAGCAAGAATCTTCCGGAAACAGATAAACAAGAGTTGATTCTTCTCATTAAAGAATACATTGACGTCTTTGCTTGGAGTTACGAAGACATGCCAGGTTTAGATCCCAAAATTGCTACTCACAAATTGAACATTCTGCCTAATGCTAAACCAGTCAAACAGCAACAACGGCGATTCAAGCCTGAAATGATGGACGCGATCGATGATAAAATTAAGAAGCTTATCGCTTGTGGCTTTATTCGAGAAGAACAACATCCTGATTGGGTAGCCAACGTTGTTCCAATCCTGAAGAAAATTAGTAAAGTTCGAGTCTGTATTGATTTTCGGGATCTTAATGAAGCATGTCCGAAAGATGAATTTCCTCTCCCTATCACGGACGTTATGATCGACAATACCTGTGGGTTCGAGCGAATATCTTTTATGGATGGGTTCTCTGGATACAATCAGATCAAGATGAATCCCGAAGATGAAAAACATACATCTTTTCGTACTCCTCGGAGAGTCTATTGCTACACGGTGATGCCATTTGGTCTCAAGAACGCTGTGCAACTTACCAACGGGCCATGAGTACCATTTTCAGAGAACATCTTCGTAAAAGAGTCGAATGTTATGTTGATGATATAGCTGTTAAAAGTCGTCTAAAAGAAGATCATATCCAAGATTTGAGAACAATCTTCAATCTCATGTGTCAACATCAGCTCAAGATGAATCTCACCAAGTCATTCTTAGGTGTCTCTAGTGGTAAATTTCTCGGCTTCGTTATTACCTCTAAGGGTATACACGTGGATCCCGAGAAGATCAAAGCCATTCAAGAGATGCGTCCTACACACAACCTAAAAGAGCTACGAGGATTCCAAGGCCGACTTGCGTACATCAAGCGATTCATTTCGAACTTGTCTGGACGCTGCAGACCATTCACTCAGTTAATAAAGAAGGGTGTATCTTTTATTTGGACTGAAGAATGTCAACAAGCATTCGACGACATCAAACGATATCTTATGAACCCACCAGTTTTGGTGCCACCAATCTCAGGCATTCCATTCTTAATGTATGTTCGTGCTATGGATCATTCATTGGGTGCTTTACTCGCCCAAAAGAATAAAGAAGGCCACGAACAGGCTATTTATTATCTCAGTTGTACTATGATTGGTGCTGAACACCGTTATAGTCCAGTTGAAAAAGAATGCCTAGCCCTTATGTTTGCCGTTCAAATGACGAGGCATTACATCATTGGTCAAACCATTCATGTCATATCCCAAGTCAATCCACTTCGGGTACTGATGAAGAAGCCTAGCACACTCAACTCTCGGCTTGCTACATGGGCCATTCTTCTAGCCCAATATGACATGGTATATGTTCCTCAAAAATCTGTCAAAGGTCAAGCACTGGCAGATTTCTTGGCGGCTCATCCTGTACCAGAAACATCCAAACTCTACGATGAAATTCCAGACGAGACTTTAGAAGTCAACTTGATCTCTGAAGAATTTTCAACCTGGCGTCTATTCTTTGACGGAGCATCCAGAATCGGACCCAATGGTGCTATTGTAGCAGGAGTTGGAGTTGTTCTCGTTTCTCCAGACGGATCAACTATCCAAAGAGCTTATTCTCTAGATGAATCCTGTTCCAATAATGTAGCAGAGTACAATGCTCTACTTATCGGTCTTTAGTTAGCCAAGCAATTGAACATTGAATATCTCAAAGTTTACGGTGACTCTAAGCTGGTTGTCAATCAGGTTAGAGGAACTTATGAAGTCTGTCATCAAGATCTGGTGCCTTACTTTGAAGCAGCAATTAACATGACTACATCATTCAAAGCTTTCTTTATTGAATATGTACGCTGAGCTTGTCATACTGAAGCAGATGCTTTGGCCAATCTTGCAGCAGTCTTAGCTGTTCCCATCAGAAGACAACAAGTGGTGGTTATTTCTAATCGAGAATTATTTTGTGTCGAAAACAATCGTAACACCGAGTTCAGTAATTTTGCTAAAATTAATGTTATCAATGAAGATTGGAGAACTCCTTTCATCGACTTCGTGGTTCACGATATACTCCCAGAAGATCCTAAGGAGGCTATAAGTATTCGACGATGATCTTTACGATTCTACTACAACCAAACCACTAAGACTCTCTATCGACGGACTTATGACGGTCTTCTTCTACGCTGTCTAGCTGGTGATGAAGCAAAACAGGTGTTACGTGAAGCTCACGATGGTGTCTGTAGAGCACATCAGCCCGGTCCTAAGCTACAGGATCGTATTCGAAGAATGGGTTGTAGAAGCATGGAAAATATTGCTTTTAGTCCCACATCGGAAAGGAGAAGAAGAAAGGGCTCACTCCATTCTATAAATAGAGCCCCCTTACCTCCTTTGAAAAGGGCACCAACTTCTCTTCCCTCCTTCCAAACTTGGACTCTTTCTATTACGCACCTTCGGGTGCTAAGTAGAAGAAGTCTAGGGCAGCGCGGACTCATCAGGCTCAGCCAGCTGTCCCAACCTCTGACCATCAAGAGCGTCCCGCTAAGCGGGCCTCTGATGGAAAGTTGTACAGAGCCGCCCGTGTCCAGCCCCCGGTGGCAAACAGACAGAGTGGTTCTCAAGAGTCTCCCAACAAAGATCGAGGGCAAGTGTTTTTATTAGCCCCCACATCAGGGAGCAAACATGATACCTACGCACTCGTGTGTTCGGGATACCCGGGCCCACAAAGCGAGTGCACGGGCAGATTGAGACATTCCTCATGCGAGTCATGAGACATCCTTCATACGGCTCGGTCATGAGACATTCCTCATGCGGCTCGGTCATGAGACGTCCTTCATGCGGTTCGGTCATGAGACATTGCTCATGCGGCTCGGTCATGAGACATCCTTCATGCGGCTCGGTCATGAGACATTCCTCATGCGGCTCGGTCATGAGACGTCCTTCATGCGGCTCGGTCATGGGACATTCTTCAGGCGGCACAGAACCCAGGAAGCTTCATGCGGCTCAAGAGTATCATGCGGCTCAAAAGTCACCAACATGGACATGCGGCTCAACGCACATAGGCAGCTCGAGTAAACTCCATGCGGCCCAGAGAGAGAGGCCACGTGGCCTTCAAAAATAGCTGTTCCCAACGTGTGGACGCATTTAATACTCTGACGGCTGACAGACCTGACAAGTGACAGACCTGACATAAAGTTGTCATAATGACTGACACGAAAAGCAGTACTTCGGGAATAAGGAAAATCTTCAAAGTGGCGCTGTCTACCAAAGTTTTGAGGTGAGCTTATGCGGCCAAGAATAAACGAGTTCATGCGGCCAATGCAGAGAAACCTATGCGGTTCAACCAAGAAGGTCCCCCATGCTGCTCGGCTATAAAGAGATCCATACGGCTCGGCCATGAAGACTCTCATGCGGCTCGGCCATGAAGACTCCCATGCGGCTCAGTCATGAACATATCCATGCGGCTCGGTCATGACAACCTTCATGCGGTTCGAGTATAGAGACTATTCATGCGGCTCGGTTATGACGACCTTCATGCGGCCCAAACATCGACACTCCTCATGCGGCTCAACGTGACGACTGGACATGTGTCCTAAAGTCAATCAAATCTTGGGCCAAATCCCAATAATCTGGGACACGTGGCAGAAGAATGAATTAAATTTATTCATTAAGATTCGCAGATGTCAGCAAATCATCATGACGAAGATTTATTGCAATCAGCATTAATTGTTGATGGGATTTGGCATAATCCATATTAACGGCCCAAATCTTTCACGTTCAAGACTAATGGTCCAGATTGGTTAATCATCAGGCCGCCGCCACTTTGAGAATGGGTAATCATCCAAACCCTAATGATGCCCCCACTATTATAAATAGCAAGGTGTCATTCCCTTGTAAATAGAGATAATATAGAGAAATATACAAAAAGAAACCAGAGAAGAATACGTATACACAGAGAGACTTCCCCCATAGTCAGAGAGAGAATATACACAGAGAGAGAGAAGCCAGGAGAGCAATCAGAGAGAGAGCAAGAAGGCATTTCTTCGTCAACGACCAAGCAGATCTTCCCCGAGTCAAGGCTGCGTACCGATCGTCCAAGGAGTAAGGCAGAGCGGCCGTCGCTTTCCCGAGCCTCTATCGTCACCCCCCAGAATCTAAAATAAACAATCGTACTTAGACTGCTGTACCTAGGTTTTCGTCCCTAGGCTTTCTTTGTACGAGCGAGTTTGTATTGTGAGTCTAAGTTCAGTCCTCCGATAATTGTTCTGTACTTTTACAATCAATGGCAAACACGATGGCGACTCTGCTGGGGACTAACTTCTCTACGGTTGAGGAGTTGGTGACGCAATCGAACGCAGCCAAACTTGGCTCTACACAACAGAAGATGGTCGTACGCTTCGACCAACAGGCGTTCGAAGAGATGCTCTCTGAAGGTAGCGCTGGCCCGGTCCAGAAGCGCACCCGCACCATAAAGGCTCGCAAAGAGTGGAGGCCAAAATTATTTGCTCCTCCGTAAGCCCTTGATGAGGTGCTCTCTATTGCTCAAGATGGCGAGAAAGACTCCCCTGCGGCCCCACTTCAGACCGTAGACAACTCTGCTGTCCCCAAGTCCGACAGAAGAAAACACTATGATGCTGGACTTGCAGGGGCAAAGAGGAACTCTACGCGCTCCGAGCCGCAGAAGAATATTAACCGCAGGGAGAAAACCCGTGCGGTTACCACCGCCGACCGCATAAAGAAAACTCATGCGGCCACATCTGTCAGTCGCATAACTTATGCGGCTACAGTTGCCAATCGCACGGATGAGACTCATGCGGCTACTAAAGTCAATCGCTTGCAGAAAACCCATACGACCACAGATGCCAACCGCATATGGTCAGCCTGCACGGTCGTAACTCCTAACCGCATAAAGAATCATCCTACAACAAAAGACAGCCGTATGCAGACAGCCTGCACGGTACCCAATGCTAGTCGTATAGCATCCGTCCCACGCTTCTCTCGATCAGTCTTCGACCGGCTCTCATGCGGTCCTGACTCTGATCATTATCTGGATGATAATCCAGACTCTGTGGTATTCGACTTAGACTCCTCCTATTACGCACCCACAAGTGCTAAAAGGAGGAAGTCTAGGGCAGCACGGGCTCATCAAGTCCAGACGACTGCCCCAACCTCTGACTATCGGGGCGTTCTGCTGATTATCACGCGGGCCTCTGATGGGAAGTTGTATAAGACCACTCAAGTCCAGCCTCCGGCGGCAAACAGACAAAGTGGTTCCTCTGACCTGCGTGAGGTTATCCTCCACAAATGCAAGGAAAGAGAAAGAGCTTCGGGGTGTAAAGAGCCCTCACACGGACATCAATGCACCCAGATCATCGTCAACTGCTGCTGCAGCAGCGCGGCGGTGACGGAAGACCGGCCATCCGTCTTCCAAAGACTACATCACCCGAGCTCAGAAGACGAGACACCTCCTGTTGTCTCCTGCAAATCCGTGCAGAAAGTTCTCGCCAAAGGAAGAGGGAAGAAAACGAGTATCTCCAGCCCAAAGGTGTCAACTACTACAGCTAAGAAACCGTCGTCTAAAGGGATATCCTCCACTGGAGTATTTCAACACACCCGTTCGAAGATGAAAACTGCTGCAGTAGGAAGTTCGTCGTCTGCAACATTGGGGGTCATCGGAACTGGGGGTAGCACTCCGACATTCCAGGAATACGGACTGGAGGAAGCAAATCCTCCAACGGATACAACAGATACCGACGTCCCCAAGGACATCCTAGACGAAGCAAGCTCCGAAGCCGGGGGTAGTGTTCCTTCCGAGTCTGAACCTGAAGAGAACATCCCCACATATCCTGATGATTTCTTGGTGCACGGGTACGACTCGGAGGGTACATCCTCCACCACTCCTTCCGTCACTCCTTATGTGAAGACGGTATTCATGACAGACAGCAATCAAGGCGGTTCCGGTGATCGCCAGTGCATCGACACTTTGGAGGCCATATTGTACGCCTTGGTCAAGTCTGTAGACGAGATCAAAGCAGCGCTTCCTAATCTGCAGGGGGTGACACCTGGCCAGACAAGCACGGGTCCCCCAATCAACGTAGATTCAAATTCGGCGACACCGAACCCGGGCAATAATCCTCCTGAAGTAACGGCTCCGACTGCGACAGATGAGACCCGAGAAGTAAGGAGAGAAGTTCAAGAGCTCCGAGCCATGTTCCACGCCAGAGAAAACTCTCAAGACTTCAGAATACGACAACCATATCCTGCTGAATGGAGGGATGTTCCATTCTCGCCAAGATATAAGCCGTTCAATATCAACCCCTATGATGGCAAGACCTCAGCAAGTCGGTACATCACTTACTTCGAGGTCACTACCGACCATCTGCCCCATGATGATGCTATCCTGACACGGTTATTCATTGGGGCATTGGAAGGAGTCGCCTTCGATTGGTACCGCAACCTGCCGGACAATTGCATCCATTCCTTCGCTGGCTTCAAACGCCTGTTCTTGGAGAGGTTCTATGAGGTAGGGCAGGACGTCACGATGTCTACCCTCATGGACGTCATTCAAGGAGAGAAAGAGCTGACGAGGAATTACATTGAGAGGTTTTGTCAAACCGCAATGAAGTTACCATCTGGCAACCCGGACTCCTCCTTGATCGAAATTTGCCAAAAGAGACTACTCCCAACAATCAGTCTCTGGATGGGCGAGAGTCAATTCAAGGACTGGAAGGCTTTTATCATTAGTGCTACAAGTACCGAAGAACGATTAAAGAAGGCTCGCCAACTGGGATTACATATCTCAGAGGGAGAGAACAAGAGCAAGCGTCCCAGCACCACCAACGACAATGGGGGTAGCCCCTCCAACAACCGGAACAACAGAGGCAAGCAGGCTATGGTGGCCGATATAGCCCAGAAGCCTGAGTCGCAACCTGCGGACAAACAATGGCCTCAAATCACTTACTCTTTTGAAGACGGTCACGTCAAGCCTATCTTGGACATGCTCATACAAGGAGATAGGATTCAGCTTCCTCCACCAAGACGGGAGCCTCGGCCGGCTGATCTGGAGAACCCAAAGTTCTGCCATTACCACCGCTACGTCCACCATGCTACGCACGACTGCTACCAACTGAAACGATATATCCAAAACCTCATCGATTCGAACGCTCTGGCCATCGATTTCGAGGAAGTAACCGTGGCAGCCAATATGGTGTCCGTACAATTCGGTAGCTTCCCTCCAACAGAGACCCAGGACGGGGTTATACCCATCCCTCTGACAACGATGGAGATTGCTAATCTCCCGCCTGCTCAAGCTGCTGGTCTAGTACCCCTCACCACATCACGAGGGGAAATCATGTGGGTCCATCCGGACCTAGTCCACGAGGTAACTCAGTCCACTCCATCTTCTAAAAAGAAAAATGGAAAAGTCAGATCCTGCCGTACCACCTCAGCAGATGAAGAGGAAGTCACGGTCGTTGTTACTCGATCCGGAGCACAATCTCAACCTGTGGCTGAAAACTCGACTGATGATCATCCGTCCACTACCACGGATGCTCCGGGACCGGCTCAGCCTTCGACGACCGACAAGCCTAAGCCGAAGGAGACTCGCTTCGACAAATCCCTCCGAAAGGAGACACCTTAGGGGCTGGAGAGCCCCTACAACTTCGACATCTTGGCACAATTGGCCAATACACCGGCCAAATTGTCCTTATACGAACTCCTAAGGCCATCAAAGGATGTCCGTACAGCTTTGAGTGATGCACTCCAAAACGCCGACGCGTACTTGGCTCAGGTCAACCTCACGGGAGATAACCAACCTGCAGATCTCCAAGATAGTGCGTGTACGGGAGCGATGCCCAATATCGTCTTCTCTCCGCAGGATATGCTCATCAAAACTAACCTGCACGATCGCCCGTTATACTACACTGGATACATTGGCGACGTAAAGGTGGACCGAATGCATATTGATCCTGGGTCTTTCATAAGCATCATTTCGAAGGGTCTGCTACATCATCTTCGCATTCCGATGTATCGCCTGACGCCTACAAGCACCGCCATTAGCGGTTTCAATTCGGGCAGGAGCTATCCAATCGGGAA
Organism: Iris pallida; assembly: GCA_029216955.1. Classification (NCBI taxonomy): domain Eukaryota; kingdom Viridiplantae; phylum Streptophyta; class Magnoliopsida; order Asparagales; family Iridaceae; genus Iris; species Iris pallida. Next base: position 11,668 of record JANAVB010033117.1, on the reverse strand, counting down.
GATCCGTCTGAAATGCCAGATTGGCGATCTCCAATCAGAAGTCACCTGCTACGTCATAGACGCCGACACTTCTTACAACATCCTTTTGGGGCGGCCTTGGATACACGATTACATGATCGTGCCTTCCACGCTGCACCAATGTTTCAAATATATCGATAAGCATGGCTTCGTGAGGACGGAATTTGCTGATATCGATCCCTTCAAGGGGGTCGAATCTTATTACTCAGACTCCTGTCTGTACGAAAAATCGAAGAAGCACCTGGTCGAAGAAGATGTGCAAGCTCATACCAAGATGGCCACAGGATCAGAAGAACCTCTGACGATCCACCTCCAAGCCTGCAAACCGGGCAAATCCGTACCCTTACGGCCATGCTGTGTAAGGACGCAATCAGTCTCTCGGCACAGGAAGAACAGATGAGAATCCGACTGCCGAGGTTGGGCCAAGTGCCGAGACCTGCAACGGGGCCACTAACAATCAGACTGCCGAGAGTCGGCCAGCCCCAAACGGAGAAGCTCAATCCCTCCGACAAGCCACTGACGATACGCCTTCCCAAGAAGGGTCGTCACCCTGATGCAAAGTCTGAAACTTCTCGCGAACCAACCACTCCCCGCCCAGCATCGAGTACCAAGCTGGGGGTGGCTAGTGTGCCAACAACCCCACGTTCTGCTCCACCCATGGAGCCCCTGATAATCAAGTTGCCCGAGTCATCCTCTCAGTCTGAGGCTTGCTCATGTTGCCCATCAACGACAAGTTCCTGAAGAAGTATTACGTCCGAAACGACATCCAAAAAAAAAATCCCCGATGATTGAGTTATGTACCCTATGGAACCACTGAACTCACATTCTGCCTCCAAATTTCCCAGATCACTAAGTCATGTACCCGCTGGTGCCGCTGAACTCACACTCTCCAACATTCCAGATTATCGAGTCATGTACCCGCTGGTGCCGCTGAACTCACCTCTCCACATTCCAGATTATTGAGTTATGTACCCGCTGGTGCCTCTGAACTCATATTCCGGTCACTCTTTCAGATAGTAAGTCATGTATGATCATACCTCTGAACTTTCTTTCTGGAAGAGATCCTCCCTCATGATCTACTACCCACACTTCCAGTACACAAAAGGGGCAAATGATCCACAAATTTCCGAAACGGCCATGTCCTCATTACCTCTGAGTCGTTTTCACTTCCACCAAAAACAAACCGCCCCCTCACATAGAACTTCCATGTCCTCACTACCTCTGAGTCGTTTTATGTACCCCCTCTTCATTGAGCCCACTCCTACCATGTCCTCATTACCTCTGAGTGGGAAGGCTCCGTAGAAGAAACCTTCATACTTGCCATGTCCTCATTACCTCTGAGTAAGTATGTCGGTTCCCTTTCAACCTATTATCTGTACCCACAACCGGAGTACGACAAGGATAATAGGTCCACAAATGTTCTCTGTTGACCACAAATGTTCTCTGTTGACCACAAATGTCCTCAAATGTCCTCTATTGACCACAAATATCCTCTGTTGACCACAAATGTCCTCTGTTGACCGTAAATGTCCTCTGTTGACCACAAAAGTCCTCTGTTGACCACAAATATCCTCCGTGAATCCATACTTGCCATGTCCTCACTACCTCTGAGTAAGTATGATGGTTCTCCCTCGACTTATTATCTGTACCCACGATCTGAGTACGCCCAAAGATAATAGGCCCACAAACGTCTTCCGATGACCACAAATGTCCTCAGTCGACCACAGATGCTGTACTGGGTCTCCGGTACACGCCCATCCCTTTCCTATCATGCTTGGGAGCCCAGTTGCTCCCTGGCATTCTCTCGAATACCAAAAACTTCTATAGCTGTCTTATCGCGAAGTTGTTCTAGGTATTCCTCTCCAAAACTTGTTACTCGTACCTAAAACCAAGGTACGCCCAGGGTAACAGGTCCACAAATAATCCCCCAGCAGGTCCAATTCCACAAACACCACAAGTACAAGAAAGAGAAGATGAGTTGAAACATGCTCATTCAAAGTACTACATCATCTGGGATCACATCCTTTGACAAAAAGAAAAGAAAAAACAGTAAAAGCAAACAGAAAACTGATCACTGCTCCATGGCATTCTTTCGCCCGATACCAAGAACCTCCATATCTGCCTTACCGCGGAGTTGTTCTAGGTATCCCTATCAAACTTATTATCCGTACCTAAAACCAAGGTATGCCAAGGATAATAGGCCCACAAATGTCCTCTGCTGACCACAAATGCCGTACTAGGTCCCTTAGTACATCCACATCTTTCCTCATCATCACATGCTTTCGGAGCCCAGCTGTTCTATAGTATTCTTTCACCCAATGCATAGAACTTCCACGTTGATAGCACCTCTGAGTTGTTCTATGTATCCTCATTCGAGTTCACTCCTACCATGTCCATATCACCTCTGAGTAGGAAAGCTCTACCATCAACCTTATATTTACCACGTCCATACCACCTCTGAGTAAATATGATGGTTCCCTCTCTCAACTTATTATCCGTACCTAAAACCAAGGTACGCCAAGGATAATAAGTCCACATAAAATCCCCAGTAGAAGTACCCAAACCTATCACGTCCATGCTACCTCTGATTGGATTGCCACACCTAAACAAATCTACTTTCCATGCTTCTTATTCAAAGTATTCCAAATTTACAATTTGGAAACTTTGAAGGGGGTCCTGTAGAAGCATGGAAAATATTGCTTTTAGTTCCACATCGGAAAGGAGAAGAAGAAAGGGCTCACTCCATTCTATAAATAGAGCCCCCTTACCTCCTTTGAAAAGGGCACCAACTTCTCTTCCCTCATTCCAAACTTGGACTCTTCCTATTACGCACCTTCGAGTGCTAATTAGAAGAAGTCTAGGGCAGCGCAGGCTCATCAGGCTCAGCCAGCTGTCCCAACCTCTGACCATCAAGAGCGTCCCGCTAAGCGGGCCTCTGATGGAAAGTTGTACAGAGCCGCCCGTGTCCAGCCCCCGGTGGCAAACGGACAGAGTGGTTCTCAAGAGTCTCCCAACAAAGATCGAGGGCAAGTGTTTTTATTAGCCCCCACATCAGGGAGCAAACATGATACCTACGCAATCGTGTGTTCGGGATACCCGGGCCCACAAAGCGAGTGCACGGGCAGATCGAGACATTCTTCATACGAGTCATGAGACGTCCTTCATGCGGCTCGGTCATGAGACATTCCTCATGCGGCTCGGTCATGAGACGTCCTTCATGCGGTTCGGTCATGAGACATTGCTCATGCAGCTCGGTCATGAGACATCTTTCATGCGGCTCGGTCATGAGACATTCCTCATACAGCTCGGTCATGAGACGTCCTTTATGTGGCTCGGTCACGGGACATTCTTCAGACGGCACAGAACCCAGGAAGCTTCATACGGCTCAAGAGTATCATACGGCTCAAAAGTCACCAACATGGACATGCGGCTCAACGCACATAGGCAGCTCGAGTAAACTCCATGCGGTCCAGAGAGAGAGGCCACGTGGTCTTCAAAAATAGCTGTTTCCAACGTGTGGACGCATTTAATACTCTGACAGCTGACAGACCTGACAAGTGACAGACCTGACATAAAGTTGTCATAATGACTGACACGAAAAGCAGTACTTCGGGAATAAGGAAAATCTTCAAAGTGGCGCTGTCTACCAAAGTTTTGAGGCGAGCTTATGCGGCCAAGAATAAACGAGTTCATGTGGCCAATGCAGAGAAACCTATGCGGTTCAACCAAGAAGGTCCCCCATGCGGCTCGGCTATAAAGAGATCCATACGGCTCGGCCATGAAGACTCTCATGCGGCTCGGCCATGAAGACTCCCATGCGGCTCAGTCATAAACATATCCATGTGGCTCGGTCATGACAACCTTCATGCGGTTCGAGTATAGAGACTATTCATGCGGCTCGGTTATGACGACCTTCATGCGGCCCAAACATCGACACTCCTCATGCGGCTCAACGTTGACGACTGGACACGTGTCCTAAAGTCAATCAAATCTTGGGCCAAATCCCAATAATCTGGGACACGTGGCAGAAGAATGAATTAAATTTATTCATTAAGATTCGCAGATGTCAGCAAATCATCATGACGAAGATTTATTGCAATCAGCATTAATTGTTGATGGGATTTGGCATAATCCATATTAACGGCCCAGATCTTTCACGTTCAAGACTAATGGTCCAGATTGGTTAATCATCAGGCCGCCGCCACTTTGAGAATGGGTAATCATCCAAACCCTAATGATGCCCCCACTATTATAAATAGCAAGGTGCCATTCCCTTGTAAATAGAGATAATATAGAGAAATATACAAAAAGAAACCAGAGAAGAATACGTATACACAGAGAGACTTCCCCCATAGTCAGAGAGAGAATATACACAGAGAGAGAGAAGCCAGGAGAGCAATCAGAGAGAGAGAGCAAGAAGGCATTTCTTCGTCAACGACCAAGCAGATCTTCCCCGAGTCAAGGCTGCGTACCGATCGTCCAAGGAGTAAGGCAGAGCGGCCGTCGCTTTCCCGAGCCTCTATCGTCACCCCCCAGAATCTAAAATAAACAATCGTACTTAGACTGCTGTACCTAGGTTTTCGTCCCTAGGCTTTTTTTGTACGAGCGAGTTTGTATTGTGAGTCTAAGTTCAGTCCTCCGATAATTGTTCTGTACTTTTACAATCAATGGCAAACATGGGTTACTACTGGCCCTCTATGGTATCAGATGCCATCGAATATGCAAGGAAATGTTGAGCCTGTCAAATCCATGCAGATTTCATTCATCAACCTTCAGAATTTCTACACTCGACAGCCGCTTCTTGGCCTTTCGAAGCTTGGGGCATGGATGTCATAGGTCCTATTAATCCCCCTTCTTCTAGAGGACATCGGTTTATTTTAGCAATAACAGACTACTTCTCTAAGTGGGCTGAAGCCATACCCTTGGTTGAAGTCAAGACCAGTAGTGTCATCAACTTCGTCAAATACCATGTCATTTATCGATTTGGTATCCCTCGATGAATTATACATGACAACGGACCATAATTTATCAGCCAAAAATTCACCAGATTCTGTGATGATCATCGGATTGACAATGTCGCCTCGACTGCCTACAATCCTGCTGCTAATGGATTAGCTGAAGCCTTCAACAAAACTATTATCAAACTCCTCAAGAATTTTGTATCCACTAACAAACGGAATTGGAGTAAAATGCTTGGCGAATGTCTATGGGCCTACCGAACTACGGTCCGCAATCCTACAGGTTTTACACCTTTCTCCCTAGTATATGGCTGTGAAGCTGTTCTTCCTTTGGAACTTCAAATTCCTTCTTTAAGGATTGCCATTGCTAACGAGCTCACTACAGAGAATAATGACCTTCTTCGACTTCAAGAATTAGAAGCACTTGACGAGAAGCGGTTAATGGCTCAACAATATATTGAGTTATACCAAGCTCGTATTTCTAAAACTTTCAACTGTAAAGTGAAGGTCAGAGTCTTTCAGCAAGGAGAACTTGTTCTAACAGTCAGACGTCCTATGACTATGACTCATATGAGCAAAGGTAAATTCGATGCAAAGTGGGAAGGTCCATACGTTGTTTGCAAAGTTTTCTCAAATGGAGCTTATCAACTCTCAGAACTGGATGGACGAATTGCAATGATGCCTATCAATGGCAAATTTATCAAAAAGTACTATGTATAAATGTAAATACTTGTAAATTATCAGACAAGTTCAAGTTCATAAATAAAATTTTATTTCATCATGAATGATAGTACATGATATTAAGAAAGGTCACTATCATCCTTCTCTACATTTGGACGTGGACCACTACCGTCCTTTTCAAAAACATGGTCGGCAAAAGAGCCGAGAACTTCCTTGCTGGAACCCACTAGGAATTTGCAAGCGGCCATCCTCATGGCTTCCTCTTCTTCGGTTCTTCCTGGGTCAAGCAGAAAGTCCAGGATGTCGCGTGGTGGCTTGGGTGCAGACGAACCTTCGCCTGCTTCTGCTTCCTTTGGCTGAATTGGATCGACAGGACGTTCTTTAACGTCTTCTTCAACCTTCGGAGCGAGCTCAGTCTTCTGGAGTGCATCTTTAGACGACATTTTTATGTTAAAAAATGAAAGTGCTCATTCCTGTCAGATTTATGTTCTATTTATATACAGAGATTTCTCAAACAACGAAGCGACACATTCACCCGACGGTTCATCCGTTCATTTATTATCACCCGACGGTTCGTCCGTTCATTCATCATCACCTCACGGTTCATCCGTTCATTTAATTCCCTTGACGGTTCATCTGTTCATCCGTTCATTACATTCATCCGATGGTTCATCCGTTCATTTAGTTCCCTTGACGGTTCGTCCGTTCATCACATTCATCCGACGGTTTGCCCGTTTATTTATCATTACTTGATGGTTCATTCGTTCGTTATTTATTTATTTTGACGGTCTATCCGTTCATTTCATCATTTGACGGTTTTCCCGTTCATCTCACATCTATATCAGCAACTTATCATTTCGATTAAGTTGTCAATTGAAATAATAATGTTCAGTATATTCTGCCACGTCCATATTACCTCTGAGCAGATATAATGAATATAATTATTTTCTACAAAACCATCAAGAAATATATCATGTCTTGTACCTCTGAATATATTTTCTATCTCTATTATTTATATCTGAACAAGATATACAACAAATAATGGAGCCACAGCAAAAATGTCTTTTATTGATTGAAATATAAGACATTACAAAAACACACATACTTCAAAAGACATAAAGTACAAAATGTTCCATTTAAGATAGAGGTATCATCAGATTGTCAATCTGCTGCTTCAGAGTCTGCAGCCGTTCATCGCGAGTGGACATCACCCTCCTTCTCGCTTCTTCCATTCCAGTTTCTTTATTGAAAACGGGCATGGACACTGTCCGACGTGTAATCTCAGCACCATGAGTCGCCTCGTACTCTTCCTTCTCATGAGTCAAAGCCTGGAATTGTTCGATGGTAACTTGATGATCAGCAATTTCATCTTCCAACTCCTTCTGGAGACGAGCGATTTCTGCCCTCAGCTCACTAGATCTCTTCTCTTTCCTCTCAGTCATCAAAGTTACTGAGTCCAGTTTAGAGTTATATTCAGCGGATTTTATAGAATAAGCTTCCAAGAGATTCTGAAGGTTCACCCTTTCAATATCAGCTGCTAGGGCCATTTGTTCAAATTCGGCATGCACTAGGGATTCTACTTCCTCTTTGTTGAGTGCTTTATAATTCTTTATAGAAATCTCTAACTCATCTAGTATATGCTCGAGGAGAGTAGCCTGAGCTTCATCACCTTGCTCCCTTACAGCCCTCACCAAGAGAGAAGTCGGATTTCTAACCATAAAAAAATCAGCACCCTCTTTGTCCATCATTTTGTTCACTAGGGGTCTTAAGGATTCAAAGAAGCATCTGGTGAAAGATTGGACGACTTGCTGATTAATTGCCAGAGTGCCAGGAGTTGCAGCTACTCCTGCTGAAGACGAGGTAGCAGGATCTCGTGTCTGAATAGCAGGTTCTTTAAATAAAGAAGCCAATATGGAGCTAGTCGCCCCTCCTGGTTGTTCCTCTGCAAAAGTAAAATTGTTATTTTGCTAGTCGTTTGCTAAATAACCAAAAAGATCAAATGAAGACAGTTTTACATTGGTTCGATCCAGCAATGAGCTTATCCCCTGCAGGAGTAGATTCTGGCAGAGCAGAAGTAGCTTCAGCTATAACAGCTTGGCTACTACCCGCTTCAAAACCACTGGACAAATAATGACTGCTACTAACAACCACCGTCGTTATGGGCACTTTGTCCGTGCACGTCGGAGGTGCTAGAGGAGTCTCATGATCTACAGGAAATACAAATAAAGGCGTTAGCTATCAATTCATTCAAGAATAGATTGCTAATTTTATTTTATACCTTGAGGATCATTGGCGAGAGTTTCTTCCAGGGTTTCTTCACCTATTGCTTTTTCTGGAACCTCAATATCCTTTTCAAGATTTAAGGTATCGGTAGCATTTTCTGGAACCTCAACATCCTTTTCAGGATTTAAGGTATCAGCAGCATTCTCTGGGACTTCAATATTCTCCTCATTTACATCATTGACAGCAGTAGGAGATATGTGCACTTCATTATCTTCTTCAAGATCTTGCATGTAGTCATCAATATTCTCAGATGAAGAGCTCTCCTCATCCTCGTCTCCTTCTGGTGCCTTCTCGCTGGTAGTCGCTGCATGGTCACCATATTCATCCAGAGGACTATAACTGCAATCTTCTAAAGCCGTAATTACTTCGCGATCTTCCTCTTCGCGAAGGGTTCTAGGAGTAGACGGAAGTTCAACAATCTCTGTGGTAGGTAGAAGAGAGTGTACAATATTCTGTTCTTCCCTCACTTCCTCCATAGTATTTCCTCTAGGCTCTTCGGCCTCAGTTCTCGGAGCAAGATCTGTCCTTTGCTCGATCTCCTCTCTACGTTCAGGACTAGGAGTTTTATTCCTAGGTTCTGAAACAGGAGTGGGAGATGGAAAGGTTAATCCAGCTGTAGCATCCATCACCATTGAAGACAAAGCTCGATTCCTTCTGAGGACCAGCTTCTTTCTTTTTAATGGCCTCTCAGGGCTCTCTATATTGATAGTCTCAACTTGTTTCTGGATAGAGGTTGGTGTTATAGCCTCTTCTTGCTGAGCTGACTCGGCCAGCTGTCGAGACTGAGATCGAGTGGTGACCTTTTCAGAAGAATGATCTAGGATCAACTTCTTCTTTGCTGCTGGAGCAGGAGGTTCCTCTCTTCTCCTCCTTTTTGCTGGAGACTTGCCCACCTTTAGAGAGACACGTAGTGGTGCAGTAACTTCTTGAGGGAACATAACATCCCTTGAGGCTTCCAAAGGTTCATCTTCTGGCTCATGTACCTCTTCATTTCCTATGAGTGATAGGACAACTCCTCCTCTTTTCAATCTTGTTGAAGATACAAAGCTATCTGTGAGGTTAAAATTTTCAGTAAAAGTATTTGAAGATGTATAAAAGACTGTATATGTGAACAGCATCCGAGGGCCGTGATTGCTGTTTGCAGACATCGAGAATGTCATTTTTGTATCTCGAGCATTATAGTAAGCCCAGGCCCGGGCTCCATCTATCAAATAACCTTTTCCCTGAAGACATGTAATAGCATTCCCCACATAGAATTGATCATAGCCGAACTGTCGAGCGAATCGACTGGGAAGATACGATTCTAAGTAACATTCATCTTCGAACCGGTATACCAAGTGAGAAGGTCGGATTGTCTTCAACCATTCAAATGCTACACGGCTCAGAGGATGCATCTGCGAATCAATCATATTTGTTCGTATTTGTTCGTAACCAGCAGGAGGCTTGGTACAATAAAAATTCTATCCTTTGCTCAAGTTTAGAGCATATCTACAGTCTCTTAAAGCAGTGAATTTCCACTTGCCATTGGAGTATCTTCGTAAAAAACTGCCATCTACCGGTCCCATGCCGGGGTCCATCAAAGTGGGATGGTGAAGGAGCAACCACCCGAATAGATATGTATATGGTAATTCCAATCGTGGAAATTCCTTTTCACCCTTAGTCTTCAGCATCAGATCGACATATAGACGAAGACCAGCATTCAGCTTACAAGTCATGGCTGACAGAAGATCCATCTTATAGCCAAAGACTAATCTAACAGCCGCAAAAAGAACACCGCGGTGGAAGCGGTCTATTGTACCGGATCCCGGAACCAGAAATCGACAAAGCCAATGTGTCAGAAACCCTGCTAACTGGGCTTCCTTCGACATCGGTCTATATCCTACTCTCAGATAACTTTCGAGAGTATCTCCTATTTTCAGAGAAGGACACTGATAGTCATCCTTCATCTGTTTATCAAAATCACCACTTTCTTCCATCAGCTTCATCACTTCTGTGTTGCTCAATGGCTTGAAGAAATCAGGATAACATCTGTCATGTTCCTTAGTCTTTGGTTCTTGAATGTGATTTAGGAACAAATAAGGTAGCCATTTCGCAGAATAACAAGTGTTTGATGTGGCACTCTTATAGAACAGGGAACAGATCTTGTAATGGCATAGCAGTTCCTCGAATACTGCTACCATTTCTGTATTTTCTCTCCGAAGTCTGTCCAATTCATTATTGGTGGGGACGAATTCTTCATATGGGAAATCTCCCATTGGCAGAAAAGAGATGTACTTCATCTCATGGAGTGCAAATCCAATTTCTCCGCCGGGAGTCATGAAGGTTCCTGTTCTATAATTATACCTCTCTGCTAAAGCCAGGAACAGGTGAGGGTTCGGGGCAAAACTATAGACAGTGGCATGCACTGCTTGGTATAAGTTGATCTGCCGCAGTTTGCCTTCAAACTTGGTTAGAACCCAATTGGCTATACAGCTCCATCTTTTGAAATCTGGATTCACCAATCCAGTCAGTCTGATGTCCTGTTCAGGATATTTTCCTTCGGCCTTCGCAAATTCATTTGCGAAAATTGGGGTCCTGACGGGCATTAACAATGAAGAATTCTCCTGTAGAATGCAACCGGGTTTCAGTCCTCTCAGCAAAACACTGTACCTTTCAGAAGAACTGTAAAACATATCTTTCTTATTCGGACCCTTCTTCACAAAAATTCTTCCCGGACGGGCATCTTGGAACGGAGTGAGGTTCCATTCCATCTTTCTCGGGTAACTTGCATAAGCATACCGGGATAATGGGAGGCAGCATGGAATATTTGGTATCGAGAAAGATCTACCCGTCTGATGAACAACTCTTTCTTCCATCCTCGGTCTTGGTTGAGAACTTTTCTCAAAAGCTTCACCAAATAAGAATAGTGGTTTCTTATGTATGACAGCATCTGCCGTTTCCAGGGGTTGTCCGTTCATTAAGCATTGCAGTGTTTCATTGTCTTGGGATATTAAAATGGCCTGACAGGAAGTCAGCAGGTCATACTGAGGATAATGAACATGTGACAAGTCCTCTTTATACTCTGATTCGGAAAGAGTCCCCATAAAGTTCTCATATTCTGGGTCTTCTCTGGTATTAACTGTATCAGACAGAGAAAACAAAAATCTTCAGTACAAAGTCAAAATCAAAGATTCAGTTTGCACAAAAATCAAATTACGCAAACATCAGATTGCGCAAAATCAGATTGCGCAAGTAAATGAACATCAGTTTGCGCCGACAGACTCGCGCAAATCAGCAAATTGCGCTGACTTTTATCCGCGCAATTCACCCGATTGCGCAGAGAGCCGTTCTTCATAAAAATGAAGGGTGGACTGATTTATGCAACCAGAACCCTAAAAAGGTGGCACAACATGATCCTATCTCTAAAAAGAGATGGATTCTGAGAGGGACAGTGAAATCAAAACTCTAAAAAGAGTTTTTGATTAGGTTCTTTACCTATCATTGCTGGGTGAGCGGTTTCATGGTGCGAAGCTCGGCGCGCAGCCCGAGTCGATGATTCGGCGGGGGCCTCGCCCTTAGCGGCGGCAGAGGATCGTCGGGGAGCCATTGGAATTGTCGAAGAAGAAAGAAAGAAAGAACTCAGAAGTTTTTCTCTCAAAAGCGCAAAGGAAGCAAGTAAAGAACAGTTCGAATGAATTGAAGAACTATTTATAGTTTTTCAAAGTCGAAACGGCCGCCTTAGATTGCAC